>CM069300.1:7500-50000 GCA_035609425.1 Epinephelus awoara
CATATATACACCGCTCTCACAAAAAACCTAAATATAGAAGATGGGGATGGGCGAGGGGCCATCCATAGTTGATGGACCGTGCATTTTGGGAACCACAGTCGTGGTTCCTATTCAGTCCCCTAACTCCTAACCAGCCAGTGCCTCCTGTGGTATGGTCACTTTCCCTCCCCCCATACTAAGCTAAATTAAGCTACAGCCCCCTTATTATTACTCTACCCCCCTACCCCATATTGAATATCCTAACCCTAACCATCCCCTTAATTTGAATAATCTAGCCCCATTGTGGCAAAACCCTAACCCCTGAATTCAATTCCTAATTTATTCCCAACCCTCTACTTGTCCCCAAACCCTAGCCCTGACCCGTAAATTGACCCTAGAGGTCCCCATGATGAGCCAAATAGGACATCATAAATTTAATTTCCGTATAGTGCCGCTGGCAGTGATCCCCCCCAGTTTAGGCCAAAAATATATACGAGGTACGCAAGGTTAAGTAGAACAGTCACCGGTTAGAGGTAAAGGATGGAGGATGAGCATAGGGAAGGAAAGGAAGAAGGAAAGGGAAGAAGGATAGTAAGGTTAAATAAATTCATTAATTAAGTAAACACACAAAGACAATTCATAGGGGAAAATAGTTTATTTACAGGGTTAAAAAGTACATTTAAAGACAAACAAGTTCATAAATTATGCTAAAAAGTACATTTAAGACAAACAAGTTCATAAAAGTAACACAAATAATTGAAAAACACTAAAGTTATAAGAAACATAAGCTAAAACACAATTACTTAAAAACACAAGCTAAAAACAAGTCAGTTCATAGAAAACATAGTTGACACACAGGGGAGAGTATAAAAGGGAGACAAGCACAACACATTCAGTTTGGCACAGATCTTGGAGGGAGCAACATCTCCCTACCATACTTACCTACATATACTTACCTGAAGGTCGGCTAAGCCTGATGAAGTCCAAATCCTGACGAAACGTCGCGACAGCCACCTGAAAAAGAGAAAAGAAAGGTTAAAACAACATACATAAACAACAATATACAAAGCCAAACAAAAAACACAAAAAACAACCTAAAAAAATGGAAAAATAAAAAACAGCAAAAATAGAAAGAAGCAAAATGATACTTGATATAAACTTTAATTTAAAAATAAATAATTTTAAACTATAAAACAAATACGTTATTACATATATACACCGCTCTCACAAAAAACCTAAATATAGAAGATGGGGATGGGCGAGGGGCCATCCATAGTTGATGGACCGTGCATTTTGGGAACCACAGTCGTGGTTCCTATTCAGTCCCCTAACTCCTAACCAGCCAGTGCCTCCTGTGGTATGGTCACTTTCCCTCCCCCCATACTAAGCTAAATTAAGCTACAGCCCCCTTATTATTACTCTACCCCCCTACCCCATATTGAATATCCTAACCCTAACCATCCCCTTAATTTGAATAATCTAGCCCCATTGTGGCAAAACCCTAACCCCTGAATTCAATTCCTAATTTATTCCCAACCCTCTACTTGTCCCCAAACCCTAGCCCTGACCCGTAAATTGACCCTAGAGGTCCCCATGATGAGCCAAATAGGACATCATAAATTTAATTTCCGTATAGTGCCGCTGGCAGTGATCCCCCCCAGTTTAGGCCAAAAATATATACGAGGTACGCAAGGTTAAGTAGAACAGTCACCGGTTAGAGGTAAAGGATGGAGGATGAGCATAGGAAGGAAAGGAAGAAGGAAAGGGAAGAAGGATAGTAAGGTTAAATAAATTCATTAATTAAGTAAACACACAAAGACAATTCATAGGGGAAAATAGTTTATTTACAGGGTTAAAAAGTACATTTAAAGACAAACAAGTTCATAAATTATGCTAAAAAGTACATTTAAGACAAACAAGTTCATAAAAGTAACACAAATAATTGAAAAACACTAAAGTTATAAGAAACATAAGCTAAAACACAATTACTTAAAAACACAAGCTAAAAACAAGTCAGTTCATAGAAAACATAGTTGACACACAGGGGAGAGTATAAAAGGGAGACAAGCACAACACATTCAGTTTGGCACAGATCTTGGAGGGAGCAACATCTCCCTACCATACTTACCTACATATACTTACCTGAAGGTCGGCTAAGCCTGATGAAGTCCAAATCCTGACGAAACGTCGCGACAGCCACCTGAAAAAGAGAAAAGAAAGGTTAAAACAACATACATAAACAACAATATACAAAGCCAAACAAAAAACACAAAAAACAACCTAAAAAAATGGAAAAATAAAAACAGCAAAAATAGAAAGAAGCAAAATGATACTTGATATAAACTTTAATTTAAAAATAAATAATTTTAAACTATAAAACAAATACGTTATTACATATATACACCGCTCTCACAAAAAACCTAAATATAGAAGATGGGGATGGGCGAGGGGCCATCCATAGTTGATGGACCGTGCATTTTGGGAACCACAGTCGTGGTTCCTATTCAGTCCCCTAACTCCTAACCAGCCAGTGCCTCCTGTGGTATGGTCACTTTCCCTCCCCCCATACTAAGCTAAATTAAGCTACAGCCCCCTTATTATTACTCTACCCCCCTACCCCATATTGAATATCCTAACCCTAACCATCCCCTTAATTTGAATAATCTAGCCCCATTGTGGCAAAACCCTAACCCCTGAATTCAATTCCTAATTTATTCCCAACCCTCTACTTGTCCCCAAACCCTAGCCCTGACCCGTAAATTGACCCTAGAGGTCCCCATGATGAGCCAAATAGGACATCATAAATTTAATTTCCGTATAGTGCCGCTGGCAGTGATCCCCCCCAGTTTAGGCCAAAAATATATACGAGGTACGCAAGGTTAAGTAGAACAGTCACCGGTTAGAGGTAAAGGATGGAGGATGAGCATAGGGAAGGAAAGGAAGAAGGAAAGGGAAGAAGGATAGTAAGGTTAAATAAATTCATTAATTAAGTAAACACACAAAGACAATTCATAGGGGAAAATAGTTTATTTACAGGGTTAAAAAGTACATTTAAAGACAAACAAGTTCATAAATTATGCTAAAAAGTACATTTAAGACAAACAAGTTCATAAAAGTAACACAAATAATTGAAAAACACTAAAGTTATAAGAAACATAAGCTAAAACACAATTACTTAAAAACACAAGCTAAAAACAAGTCAGTTCATAGAAAACATAGTTGACACACAGGGGAGAGTATAAAAGGGAGACAAGCACAACACATTCAGTTTGGCACAGATCTTGGAGGGAGCAACATCTCCCTACCATACTTACCTACATATACTTACCTGAAGGTCGGCTAAGCCTGATGAAGTCCAAATCCTGACGAAACGTCGCGACAGCCACCTGAAAAAGAGAAAAGAAAGGTTAAAACAACATACATAAACAACAATATACAAAGCCAAACAAAAAACACAAAAAACAACCTAAAAAAATGGAAAAATAAAAAACAGCAAAAATAGAAAGAAGCAAAATGATACTTGATATAAACTTTAATTTAAAAAAAATAATTTTAAAACTATAAAACAAATACGTTATTACATATATACACCGCTCTCACAAAAAACCTAAATATAGAAGATGGGGATGGGCGAGGGGCCATCCATAGTTGATGGACCGTGCATTTTGGGAACCACAGTCGTGTTTCCTATTCAGTCCCCTAACTCCTAACCAGCCAGTGCCTCCTGTGGTATGGTCACTTTCCCTCCCCCCATACTAAGCTAAATTAAGCTACAGCCCCCTTATTATTACTCTACCCCCCTACCCCATATTGAATATCCTAACCCTAACCATCCCCTTAATTTGAATAATCTAGCCCCATTGTGGCAAACCCTAACCCCTGAATTCAATTCCTAATTTATTCCAACCCTCTACTTGTCCCCAAACCCTAGCCCTGACCCGTAAATTGACCCTAGAGGTCCCCATGATGAGCCAAATAGGACATCATAAATTTAATTTCCGTATAGTGCCGCTGGCAGTGATCCCCCCCAGTTTAGGCCAAAAATATATACGAGGTACGCAAGGTTAAGTAGAACAGTCACCGGTTAGAGGTAAAGGATGGAGGATGAGCATAGGGAAGGAAAGGAAGAAGGAAAGGGAAGAAGGATAGTAAGGTTAAATAAATTCATTAATTAAGTAAACACACAAAGACAATTCATAGGGGAAAATAGTTTATTTACAGGGTTAAAAGTACATTTAAAGACAAACAAGTTCATAAATTATGCTAAAAAGTACATTTAAGACAAACAAGTTCATAAAAGTAACACAAATAATTGAAAAACACTAAAGTTATAAGAAACATAAGCTAAAACACAATTACTTAAAAACACAAGCTAAAAACAAGTCAGTTCATAGAAAACATAGTTGACACACAGGGGAGAGTATAAAGGGAGACAAGCACAACACATTCAGTTTGGCACAGATCTTGGAGGGAGCAACATCTCCCTACCATACTTACCTACATATACTTACCTGAAGGTCGGCTAAGCCTGATGAAGTCCAAATCCTGACGAAACGTCGCGACAGCCACCTGAAAAAGAGAAAAGAAAAGGTTAAAACAACATACATAAACAACAATATACAAAGCCAAACAAAAAACACAAAAAACAACCTAAAAAAATGGAAAAATAAAAAACAGCAAAAATAGAAAGAAGCAAAATGATACTTGATATAAACTTTAATTTAAAAATAAATAATTTTAAACTATAAAACAAATACGTTATTACATATATACACCGCTCTCACAAAAAACCTAAATATAGAAGATGGGGATGGGCGAGGGGCCATCCATAGTTGATGGACCGTGCATTTTGGGAACCACAGTCGTGGTTCCTATTCAGTTCCCCTAACTCCTAACCAGCCAGTGCCTCCTGTGGTATGGTCACTTTCCCTCCCCCCATACTAAGCTAAATTAAGCTACAGCCCCCTTATTATTACTCTACCCCCCTACCCCATATTGAATATCCTAACCCTAACCATCCCCTTAATTTGAATAATCTAGCCCCATTGTGGCAAAACCCTAACCCCTGAATTCAATTCCTAATTTATTCCCAACCCTCTACTTGTCCCCAAACCCTAGCCCTGACCCGTTAAATTGACCCTAGAGGTCCCCATGATGAGCCAAATAGGACATCATAAATTTAATTTCCGTATAGTGCCGCTGGCAGTGATCCCCCCCAGTTTAGGCCAAAAATATATACGAGGTACGCAAGGTTAAGTAGAACAGTCACCGGTTAGAGGTAAAGGATGGAGGATGAGCATAGGGAAGGAAAGGAAGAAGGAAAGGAGAAGGATAGTAAGGTTAAATAAATTCATTAATTAAGTAAACACACAAAGACAATTCATAGGGGAAAATAGTTTATTTACAGGGTTAAAAAGTACATTTAAAGACAAACAAGTTCATAAATTATGCTAAAAAGTACATTTAAGACAAACAAGTTCATAAAAGTAACACAAATAATTGAAAAACACTAAAGTTATAAGAAAACATAAGCTAAAACACAATTACTTAAAAACACAAGCTAAAAACAAGTCAGTTCATAGAAAACATAGTTGACACACAGGGGAGAGTATAAAAGGGAGACAAGCACAACACATTCAGTTTGGCACAGATCTTGGAGGGAGCAACATCTCCCTACCATACTTACCTACATATACTTACCTGAAGGTCGGCTAAGCCTGATGAAGTCCAAATCCTGACGAAACGTCGCGACAGCCACCTGAAAAAGAGAAAAGAAAGGTTAAAACAACATACATAAACAACAATATACAAAGCCAAACAAAAAACACAAAAAACAACCTAAAAAAATGGAAAAATAAAAAACAGCAAAAATAGAAAGAAGCAAAATGATACTTGATATAAACTTTAATTTAAAAATAAATAATTTTAAACTATAAAACAAATACGTTATTACATATATACACCGCTCTCACAAAAAACCTAAATATAGAAGATGGGGATGGGCGAGGGGCCATCCATAGTTGATGGACCGTGCATTTTGGGAACCACAGTCGTGGTTCCTATTCAGTCCCCTAACTCCTAACCAGCCAGTGCCTCCTGTGGTATGGTCACTTTCCCTCCCCCCATACTAAGCTAAATTAAGCTACAGCCCCCTTATTATTACTCTACCCCCCTACCCCATATTGAATATCCTAACCCTAACCATCCCCTTAATTTGAATAATCTAGCCCCATTGTGGCAAAACCCTAACCCCTGAATTCAATTCCTAATTTATTCCCAACCCTCTACTTGTCCCCAAACCCTAGCCCTGACCCGTAAATTGACCCTAGAGGTCCCCATGATGAGCCAAATAGGACATCATAAATTTAATTTCCGTATAGTGCCGCTGGCAGTGATCCCCCCCAGTTTAGGCCAAAAATATATACGAGGTACGCAAGGTTAAGTAGAACAGTCACCGGTTAGAGGTAAAGGATGGAGGATGAGCATAGGGAAGGAAAGGAAGAAGGAAAGGGAAGAAGGATAGTAAGGTTAAATAAATTCATTAATTAAGTAAACACACAAAGACAATTCATAGGGGAAAATAGTTTATTTACAGGGTTAAAAAGTACATTTAAAGACAAACAAGTTCATAAATTATGCTAAAAAGTACATTTAAGACAAACAAGTTCATAAAAGTAACACAAATAATTGAAAAACACTAAAGTTATAAGAAACATAAGCTAAAACACAATTACTTAAAAACACAAGCTAAAAACAAGTCAGTTCATAGAAAACATAGTTGACACACAGGGGAGAGTATAAAAGGGAGACAAGCACAACACATTCAGTTTGGCACAGATCTTGGAGGGAGCAACATCTCCCTACCATACTTACCTACATATACTTACCTGAAGGTCGGCTAAGCCTGATGAAGTCCAAATCCTGACGAAACGTCGCGACAGCCACCTGAAAAAGAGAAAAGAAAGGTTAAAACAACATACATAAACAACAATATACAAAGCCAAACAAAAAACACAAAAAACAACCTAAAAAAATGGAAAAATAAAAAACAGCAAAAATAGAAAGAAGCAAAATGATACTTGATATAAACTTTAATTTAAAAATAAATAATTTTAAACTATAAAACAAATACGTTATTACATATATACACCGCTCTCACAAAAAACCTAAATATAGAAGATGGGGATGGGCGAGGGGCCATCCATAGTTGATGGACCGTGCATTTTGGGAACCACAGTCGTGGTTCCTATTCAGTCCCCTAACTCCTAACCAGCCAGTGCCTCCTGTGGTATGGTCACTTTCCCTCCCCCCATACTAAGCTAAATTAAGCTACAGCCCCCTTATTATTACTCTACCCCCCTACCCCATATTGAATATCCTAACCCTAACCATCCCCTTAATTTGAATAATCTAGCCCCATTGTGGCAAAACCCTAACCCCTGAATTCAATTCCTAATTTATTCCCAACCCTCTACTTGTCCCCAAACCCTAGCCCTGACCCGTAAATTGACCCTAGAGGTCCCCATGATGAGCCAAATAGGACATCATAAATTTAATTTCCGTATAGTGCCGCTGGCAGTGATCCCCCCCAGTTTAGGCCAAAAATATATACGAGGTACGCAAGGTTAAGTAGAACAGTCACCGGTTAGAGGTAAAGGATGGAGGATGAGCATAGGGAAGGAAAGGAAGAAGGAAAGGGAAGAAGGATAGTAAGGTTAAATAAATTCATTAATTAAGTAAACACACAAAGACAATTCATAGGGGAAAATAGTTTATTTACAGGGTTAAAAAGTACATTTAAAGACAAACAAGTTCATAAATTATGCTAAAAAGTACATTTAAGACAAACAAGTTCATAAAAGTAACACAAATAATTGAAAAACACTAAAGTTATAAGAAACATAAGCTAAAACACAATTACTTAAAAACACAAGCTAAAAACAAGTCAGTTCATAGAAAACATAGTTGACACACAGGGGAGAGTATAAAAGGGAGACAAGCACAACACATTCAGTTTGGCACAGATCTTGGAGGGAGCAACATCTCCCTACCATACTTACCTACATATACTTACCTGAAGGTCGGCTAAGCCTGATGAAGTCCAAATCCTGACGAAACGTCGCGACAGCCACCTGAAAAAGAGAAAAGAAAGGTTAAAACAACATACATAAACAACAATATACAAAGCCAAACAAAAAACACAAAAAACAACCTAAAAAAATGGAAAAATAAAAAACAGCAAAAATAGAAAGAAGCAAAATGATACTTGATATAAACTTTAATTTAAAAATAAATAATTTTAAACTATAAAACAAATACGTTATTACATATATACACCGCTCTCACAAAAAACCTAAATATAGAAGATGGGGATGGGCGAGGGGCCATCCATAGTTGATGGACCGTGCATTTTGGGAACCACAGTCGTGGTTCCTATTCAGTCCCCTAACTCCTAACCAGCCAGTGCCTCCTGTGGTATGGTCACTTTCCCTCCCCCCATACTAAGCTAAATTAAGCTACAGCCCCCTTATTATTACTCTACCCCCCTACCCCATATTGAATATCCTAACCCTAACCATCCCCTTAATTTGAATAATCTAGCCCCATTGTGGCAAAACCCTAACCCCTGAATTCAATTCCTAATTTATTCCCAACCCTCTACTTGTCCCCAAACCCTAGCCCTGACCCGTAAATTGACCCTAGAGGTCCCCATGATGAGCCAAATAGGACATCATAAATTTAATTTCCGTATAGTGCCGCTGGCAGTGATCCCCCCCAGTTTAGGCCAAAAATATATACGAGGTACGCAAGGTTAAGTAGAACAGTCACCGGTTAGAGGTAAAGGATGGAGGATGAGCATAGGGAAGGAAAGGAAGAAGGAAAGGGAAGAAGGATAGTAAGGTTAAATAAATTCATTAATTAAGTAAACACACAAAGACAATTCATAGGGGAAAATAGTTTATTTACAGGGTTAAAAAGTACATTTAAAGACAAACAAGTTCATAAATTATGCTAAAAAGTACATTTAAGACAAACAAGTTCATAAAAGTAACACAAATAATTGAAAAACACTAAAGTTATAAGAAACATAAGCTAAAACACAATTACTTAAAAACACAAGCTAAAAACAAGTCAGTTCATAGAAAACATAGTTGACACACAGGGGAGAGTATAAAAGGGAGACAAGCACAACACATTCAGTTTGGCACAGATCTTGGAGGGAGCAACATCTCCCTACCATACTTACCTACATATACTTACCTGAAGGTCGGCTAAGCCTGATGAAGTCCAAATCCTGACGAAACGTCGCGACAGCCACCTGAAAAAGAGAAAAGAAAGGTTAAAACAACATACATAAACAACAATATACAAAGCCAAACAAAAAACACAAAAAACAACCTAAAAAAATGGAAAAATAAAAAACAGCAAAAATAGAAAGAAGCAAAATGATACTTGATATAAACTTTAATTTAAAAATAAATAATTTTAAACTATAAAACAAATACGTTATTACATATATACACCGCTCTCACAAAAAACCTAAATATAGAAGATGGGGATGGGCGAGGGGCCATCCATAGTTGATGGACCGTGCATTTTGGGAACCACAGTCGTGGTTCCTATTCAGTCCCCTAACTCCTAACCAGCCAGTGCCTCCTGTGGTATGGTCACTTTCCCTCCCCCCATACTAAGCTAAATTAAGCTACAGCCCCCTTATTATTACTCTACCCCCCTACCCCATATTGAATATCCTAACCCTAACCATCCCCTTAATTTGAATAATCTAGCCCCATTGTGGCAAAACCCTAACCCCTGAATTCAATTCCTAATTTATTCCCAACCCTCTACTTGTCCCCAAACCCTAGCCCTGACCCGTAAATTGACCCTAGAGGTCCCCATGATGAGCCAAATAGGACATCATAAATTTAATTTCCGTATAGTGCCGCTGGCAGTGATCCCCCCCAGTTTAGGCCAAAAATATATACGAGGTACGCAAGGTTAAGTAGAACAGTCACCGGTTAGAGGTAAAGGATGGAGGATGAGCATAGGGAAGGAAAGGAAGAAGGAAAGGGAAGAAGGATAGTAAGGTTAAATAAATTCATTAATTAAGTAAACACACAAAGACAATTCATAGGGGAAAATAGTTTATTTACAGGGTTAAAAAGTACATTTAAAGACAAACAAGTTCATAAATTATGCTAAAAAGTACATTTAAGACAAACAAGTTCATAAAAGTAACACAAATAATTGAAAAACACTAAAGTTATAAGAAACATAAGCTAAAACACAATTACTTAAAAACACAAGCTAAAAACAAGTCAGTTCATAGAAAACATAGTTGACACACAGGGGAGAGTATAAAAGGGAGACAAGCACAACACATTCAGTTTGGCACAGATCTTGGAGGGAGCAACATCTCCCTACCATACTTACCTACATATACTTACCTGAAGGTCGGCTAAGCCTGATGAAGTCCAAATCCTGACGAAACGTCGCGACAGCCACCTGAAAAAGAGAAAAGAAAGGTTAAAACAACATACATAAACAACAATATACAAAGCCAAACAAAAAACACAAAAAACAACCTAAAAAAATGGAAAAATAAAAAACAGCAAAAATAGAAAGAAGCAAAATGATACTTGATATAAACTTTAATTTAAAAATAAATAATTTTAAACTATAAAACAAATACGTTATTACATATATACACCGCTCTCACAAAAAACCTAAATATAGAAGATGGGGATGGGCGAGGGGCCATCCATAGTTGATGGACCGTGCATTTTGGGAACCACAGTCGTGGTTCCTATTCAGTCCCCTAACTCCTAACCAGCCAGTGCCTCCTGTGGTATGGTCACTTTCCCTCCCCCCATACTAAGCTAAATTAAGCTACAGCCCCCTTATTATTACTCTACCCCCCTACCCCATATTGAATATCCTAACCCTAACCATCCCCTTAATTTGAATAATCTAGCCCCATTGTGGCAAAACCCTAACCCCTGAATTCAATTCCTAATTTATTCCCAACCCTCTACTTGTCCCCAAACCCTAGCCCTGACCCGTAAATTGACCCTAGAGGTCCCCATGATGAGCCAAATAGGACATCATAAATTTAATTTCCGTATAGTGCCGCTGGCAGTGATCCCCCCCAGTTTAGGCCAAAAATATATACGAGGTACGCAAGGTTAAGTAGAACAGTCACCGGTTAGAGGTAAAGGATGGAGGATGAGCATAGGGAAGGAAAGGAAGAAGGAAAGGGAAGAAGGATAGTAAGGTTAAATAAATTCATTAATTAAGTAAACACACAAAGACAATTCATAGGGGAAAATAGTTTATTTACAGGGTTAAAAAGTACATTTAAAGACAAACAAGTTCATAAATTATGCTAAAAAGTACATTTAAGACAAACAAGTTCATAAAAGTAACACAAATAATTGAAAAACACTAAAGTTATAAGAAACATAAGCTAAAACACAATTACTTAAAAACACAAGCTAAAAACAAGTCAGTTCATAGAAAACATAGTTGACACACAGGGGAGAGTATAAAAGGGAGACAAGCACAACACATTCAGTTTGGCACAGATCTTGGAGGGAGCAACATCTCCCTACCATACTTACCTACATATACTTACCTGAAGGTCGGCTAAGCCTGATGAAGTCCAAATCCTGACGAAACGTCGCGACAGCCACCTGAAAAAGAGAAAAGAAAGGTTAAAACAACATACATAAACAACAATATACAAAGCCAAACAAAAAACACAAAAAACAACCTAAAAAAATGGAAAAATAAAAAACAGCAAAAATAGAAAGAAGCAAAATGATACTTGATATAAACTTTAATTTAAAAATAAATAATTTTAAACTATAAAACAAATACGTTATTACATATATACACCGCTCTCACAAAAAACCTAAATATAGAAGATGGGGATGGGCGAGGGGCCATCCATAGTTGATGGACCGTGCATTTTGGGAACCACAGTCGTGGTTCCTATTCAGTCCCCTAACTCCTAACCAGCCAGTGCCTCCTGTGGTATGGTCACTTTCCCTCCCCCCATACTAAGCTAAATTAAGCTACAGCCCCCTTATTATTACTCTACCCCCCTACCCCATATTGAATATCCTAACCCTAACCATCCCCTTAATTTGAATAATCTAGCCCCATTGTGGCAAAACCCTAACCCCTGAATTCAATTCCTAATTTATTCCCAACCCTCTACTTGTCCCCAAACCCTAGCCCTGACCCGTAAATTGACCCTAGAGGTCCCCATGATGAGCCAAATAGGACATCATAAATTTAATTTCCGTATAGTGCCGCTGGCAGTGATCCCCCCCAGTTTAGGCCAAAAATATATACGAGGTACGCAAGGTTAAGTAGAACAGTCACCGGTTAGAGGTAAAGGATGGAGGATGAGCATAGGGAAGGAAAGGAAGAAGGAAAGGGAAGAAGGATAGTAAGGTTAAATAAATTCATTAATTAAGTAAACACACAAAGACAATTCATAGGGGAAAATAGTTTATTTACAGGGTTAAAAAGTACATTTAAAGACAAACAAGTTCATAAATTATGCTAAAAAGTACATTTAAGACAAACAAGTTCATAAAAGTAACACAAATAATTGAAAAACACTAAAGTTATAAGAAACATAAGCTAAAACACAATTACTTAAAAACACAAGCTAAAAACAAGTCAGTTCATAGAAAACATAGTTGACACACAGGGGAGAGTATAAAAGGGAGACAAGCACAACACATTCAGTTTGGCACAGATCTTGGAGGGAGCAACATCTCCCTACCATACTTACCTACATATACTTACCTGAAGGTCGGCTAAGCCTGATGAAGTCCAAATCCTGACGAAACGTCGCGACAGCCACCTGAAAAAGAGAAAAGAAAGGTTAAAACAACATACATAAACAACAATATACAAAGCCAAACAAAAAACACAAAAAACAACCTAAAAAAATGGAAAAATAAAAAACAGCAAAAATAGAAAGAAGCAAAATGATACTTGATATAAACTTTAATTTAAAAATAAATAATTTTAAACTATAAAACAAATACGTTATTACATATATACACCGCTCTCACAAAAAACCTAAATATAGAAGATGGGGATGGGCGAGGGGCCATCCATAGTTGATGGACCGTGCATTTTGGGAACCACAGTCGTGGTTCCTATTCAGTCCCCTAACTCCTAACCCTAACCCTTAACCTAACCATCCACCCCCTTGCCTAAACCTAAACTAGTCTAACCCTAACCCAAAGAGAAAAGAAAGGTCAAAAAAAGGACACTTAAAAAGGACAAACAAGTCAAGACAAGTCAAGAAAGACATTTAAAAAGGACAAATAAGTCAAATGAAGAATAAATACAAGAAAGAGGGGACTACAAATAATAATACAAGACAAAGAAAGTCAAAAGAAGACATATATAAGAAAGAAAGTCAAAGAAGACACATATAAGAACAAGTAAGAAAGAAGAGAAACTAAACAGAGTTGACAGACACAGAGAATATAAATAGAGGGTAGGCAGACACAGGGAGGCAGTAGGGGAGAGGGAAAGACAGGGACAGGGTAGAAAGGAGAAAGGTAGGGAGAGGAAAGTAGAAAAATATAAAAAATCAAGCCTAAAAAAAGAGAAAAATACTAAGACTAAAAAAAGTGACAAATTAAGACTAAACAAAGTGACAAATTAAGACTAAACAAAGTGACAAATTAAAACTAAACAAAGTACAAAGAAAACTAAACAAAGTGTCAAATAAAACAGAGGGAGAAATGAGAGAAGAAGCCAAAAAAGGCTCTCCACATTTATAAAAGTCGGTTCGCCTGATGAAGGACAAAACAGTCCGAAATATTGCGCAAAGGCCGACTCTACCAAGGCTACAAGCCTTAATTTTTTGAAAACCCACCACCTTAGGGTGGTGGTACTTACAGGGGGCCAGCATGGAAGGGAATCTTGGAAGTTAAAGATGGACAGTGCACCATCCTCTCTCCGGCTGGAGAGGGGATTTCTTACCCCTTCATCCTAACCCTAACCCGGCTGGAGAGGGGATTTCTTACCCCTTACTCCTAACCCCCCTAACCATCCTAACCTGCCAGTGCCTCCTTCCGGGATTCCCGTCCATGCTGGCCCCCCTCAATTTTATCCCAAGCTGTATACCCCCCACCCAATATCCTAACCCTTAACCTAACCATCCACCCCCTTGCCTAAACCTAACCTTGTCTAACCCTAAGAAAGAGAGAAAAAAAGAAAGTCAAAAAGGACACTTATAAAGGACAAAAAAGTCAAAAAGAAGTCAAAAAGGACACTTAAAAAGGACAAATAAGTCAAACAAAGAACATATATAAGAAAGAGGGGACTAAAAACAAGAATATAAAAGAAAGAAAGTCAAAGAAGACACAGAAAGTCAAAGAAGACACATATAAGAACAAGTAAGAAAGAACAGAAACTAAACAGAGTTGACAGACACAGAGAGTATAAATAGAGGGTAGGCAGACACAGGGAGGCAGTAGGGGAGAGGGAAAGACAGGGACAGGGTAGAAAGGAGAAAGGTAGGGAGAGGAAAGTAGAAAAATATAAAAAATCAAGCCTAAAAAAAGAGAAAAATACTAAGACTAAAAAAAGTGACAAATTAAGACTAAACAAAGTGACAAATTAAGACTAAACAAAGTGACAAATTAAAACTAAACAAAGTACAAAGAAAACTAAACAAAGTGACAAATTAAACAGAGGGAAAAATGACAGAAGAAGCCAAAAATAGGCTCTCTACATTATAAGTCGGTTCGCCTGATGAAGGCCAAAAAAGGCCGAAATATTGCGCATAGGCCGACTATACTAAGGCTACAAGCCTAATTTTTTGAAAACCCACCACCTTCGGGTGGTGGTACCTACAGGGGGCCAGCATGGAAGGGAATCTTGGAAGTTAAAGATGAACAGTGCACCATCCTCTCTCCGGCTGGAGAGGGGATTTCTTACCCCTTCATCCTAACCCTAGATTAAATTGTATAATAAAGTGCACACCAGATGGTTGTGTAGTGGAAGTGCCAAAAGATGTTGTTCATCAATTATTGATGACAACGGAGAGCGATGTTTCTTCAGTATTCTGGGTTGGAAATCTCAGTAAAGAATTTTTGGAACCAGCTAAACTATGGGAGAAGTTCATTGTAGCAAATATGCCTGATGATGCTGATCTGTTCTGTACGACATCTACTGCACGTCTGTCCGTCCTGGAAGAGGGATCCCTCCTCAGTTGCTCTTCCTCAGCTTTCTACCATTTTTTTCCCCCGGTAAAGGGGTTTTTTTGGGGAGTTTTTCCTTATCCGCTGTGAGGGTCTAAAGGACAGAGGGATGTCGTATGCTGTAAAGCCCTGTGAGGCAAATTGTATTTGTGATATTGGGCTTTATAAATAAAATTGATTGATGATTGATTGATGTGAAGCGTCCGGAATATCCATTTCACTGCACGCTCAAGTACTTTAAGAATTCTGCCCAATCGGACTCAGAAGAATGGTTAAGTCATCAACCAAAGCAAGTTCAACTCAGTTCATGCTGTATAATTTTGGGACCACAAGGAGCAGCTATGAAGATAAACAGGAATACCTATTTGGATAAAGAGTTTGACATTGAGAAGAGTGTGCCACATGTGACGTTGTTAGTGTCTGTCTGAAGAATATGAACAGAAACATATAGGAGAAATGATGGCAGAAGCAGAGGATGCTGTTTTCATACCAGTAAAAGGGAATCTTGCTATTTGGAGGAGTGAGGACCAGCGGTTCCTTAAAATAATGATCTCTGCTCAAGGACAGGGACAGTTGCAAACTGTGCAATTGACACATGAATCACTCTGTAGTGTTAAAACGGATGTAGACTCCTTGAGAGAAGAGATGCTGCAACAAGTTCCAGAATATTTGTGGTCACGGCACAGTACCGATATTGGACTTGTGAAATCAGCTCAACCAGTGACGGTTGAACTCAGACCAGGAACTAAACCACCTTGGAAGGACCAATATCCATTGAAAAAAGAGGCAATTCAAGGGATCGAACCACAAATTGAAGGACTTTTGAAAGCAGGAGTTTTAAAGATAACACAAAATCCTCAGAGTAACACGCCGTTGTTGCCAATAAAGAAGCCGGATGATTCTTATCGCCTGGTACATGATTTGAGAGCGGTGAATGAAGTGGTAGCTGATTTTCCAGCAGAAGTACCGGATCCACATACTTTGTTAGCTCAAATTCCTCCAGATGCAACACATTTCACAGTGTTAGATTTATGTGGTGCGTTTTTTAGTGTTCCACTCAGTATAGAAAGCCAGGGTTTGTTTGGGTTTACATACAATGGACAGTCCTATATATATAAAAGATTACCTCAAGGATTCAAACATAGTCCTCATATCTTCAATAAGGTATTAAGGGATGATTTGATAGGGATAGATCAGGTATTAAACAGCACTGTTGTTCAGTATATGGACGACATCATCATTTGTTCACCAGACGAAGAAACATGTCATAAGGACTCAATTAAATTACTACAAATGCTGGCAGAAAAGGGGCACAAAGCCTCTCAGAAGAAGTTGCAGTATTGTCAAGAGAAGGTAGTTTATTTGGGTCAAACAATAACACAAGGACATAGAAGCATTTCTGACAGTCATTTAGCAGCCATTCGCAAGGCTCCAAGGCCCAGGACAGTTAGAGAAATGTTAACATTTCTTGGTATTACTGGATATTCTTCAGCATGGATAGAGGATTATGCTAGTATAACAGGACCTCTGAGGGCTATGATTAAAGACACTGAAAATGCTCAACTCTATTGTAATCTCTCCTGGAGTCAGGATGGCCTTTTGGCATTTGAGACGATAAAACAAAGGTTACAAGAGGCTCCAGCGCTAGCACTTCCAGATTACTCCAAAAACGTTTTGTTGTATGTATCTACTTCTACTGGGGGTAAATATGCATGTGCAGTTCTTTGTCAGCCAACAGGTACAGGAACACATCCTCAACCTATTTCTTATTATTCCACTGCCTATTCAGGAGTAGAATTAGGGCTACCACTGTGCTATAGAGCAATGGTAGGAGTTTCTTTGATGTATGATAAGGCATCAGCTGTCACAATGGGTTATCCGGTGACCATCCTTACCCATCACAGCCTTAGAAATCTTTTGAATTATGGAAAATATACATTGACTATGCCTAGGCTTAGAGACTATCATAGACTTTTAGAGCAGGAAGATGTCACCCTAGTAAGGTGTGCCACAGTGAACCCAGCTGAGACTCTGCCAACTCCAGAGGATGGTGAGCCACACGATTGTGTTCAAGAAGCAGAGAAATACTCAAGGCTTAGATCAGATTTGCAAGCCCTCCCACTGCGTGAGGCAGATTTGGAATATTGGACTGATGGATCTTGTTATCGCATAGGAAATAGATTGAGTGCTGGCTATGCAGTAGTAAAAGCTCAAGGAGCTGACTTTATTGTTGAAAAGGCTGAAGTTGTCCCACAGCCTGCATCTGCACAGCTTGCTGAACTTGTAGGGTTAACTGAAGCTTGTTTATTGGCAGAAGGTAAGCGAGTGACAATATATACAGACTCTGCATATGCACATAATGTGTGTCATTTATTTGGATCGGTGTGGAAGAACCGAGAATTTAAAAAAACGGATGGGACCCCAATACAACATCATGCTCAAATATTGGAATTATTGCATGCTGTGATGAAGCCTAAAGAAATAGCAATAGCTAAATGTGCAGCACATAAAGCAGATGTGTCAAAGGTTGCACGAGGGAATAAAGCGGCTGATGAAGCTGCAAAAGCTGTCACAGGAGCAGATAAATTGGGCAAAGTTCTTCTTGTCACTCATGAAATAAACTTGGAAGACAAAATTACATTAAGGGATGTGATTTAATGCAGGAAGCTGCAACTAAAATGGAGAAACAATTGTGGCTAGACCGAGGTGCCACCAAAGATTCTACTGGTCTTTGGAGAAATCATGAGGGGCTGATAGTAGCACCACCAGATTTGTTAGGTTTAATGATTCAGGAAGCACATGGGTTAGCCCATGTTGCAAGGGGGGAAGTTACAAAGGAATATGGGTTTTGGGCACCATATTTGCTTGAACACATTGATTATGTCATAGGCAGATGTGTTATCTGTTTGAAAAATAATGTTCGGAGGGGTGTGATGGTTCTTCCTGGTCACATTCCAACTCCAAGGGGTCCTATGCGTGAGCTAGTTGTGGATTTTGTTGACATGATAAAACCAGTTGGAGGTAAGAGATATATGCTGGTAGTTGTGGACAGATTTTCGCGTTGGCCTGAGGCATGTCCAACCAAGCGGAAGGATGCTCAGTCAGTTGCCAAGTTTCTGTGTAGAGAAGTTATAAGCAGATGGGGACTCCCAGATCAGATATCCTCAGACAATGGGAAAGAATTTGTGGATAAAAGGAATTAAACAGCGTCTTGGAACAGTCTATCATCCACAAAGCCAAGGGATTTGTGAAAAAATGAATGGCATTTTGAAAAATCGCATCGTCAAAATCTGCCAACACACAGGTTTAAATTGGATAGCAGCGCTTCCGTTAGCGTTAATGGTGTGTCGCTCAAGTGAGCTGCGTGATTTACATATGACACCTCATGAGTTGGTCACGGGAAGACAGATGCCAACACCTTGTTTGCGTACAAGTGGGAAAGGTCCAAGTCTGGCCCTTTTGGAGGATGAAATGCGAGCTTATGTCACATACATGGCCACTCTACATAAAAGAATATCCACGTATGTTTCTGACAGGCAAAGAAAAGAGGAGGTGCAGGAGAAGCTCGATGAGCAAAAGAGGAGCACAGTGCAACCTGGAGACAAAGTGTTTGTGAAGGTATTTAGAAGAAAGTGGTATAACGAACGACGTGAGGGACCATTCGAAGTTGTTCGAAGTACTGGAACTGCAGTCCAGGTAAAAGGGTCTCCAACGTGGTATCATTTATCTCATTGTGTCAAAGCACCAAGTGAAGAGGTGCTAAGCTCACGGAGCCAAGATGTTGAAGGCTCAAGAGAGCCAGAAGAGAACGAGGAAGAATATGCAGAAGAAGAAGAAATGCTTGAAGAACTTCAAAGTACAAATTCAGAAGAAGAAATCGTCCATGATGTGGACAATGTTGATGATTCTGTGCACATTGTTGATGATGCCAGAGATGACTCTGCAGTTAATGAACAGGAAAGAAGATTCGGTGATATTGATTTCCAATATGTCCCAGAAACAGCAGGACGTATTTCAGTGGAGTGTGAAACGTCAACGAATACAAAGAGCTGTGAGTCCATTGCAGGAGAATCCAGAGATTCAGTTAGACAAAGAAGTCCAAGACCAGTTCGGAAAAAGGTCAGACCAAGACGTTATGAAGACTAGGGTCGAAGTAACCTTAGGGAAGTCGGTTCAACTCCCATGCCAGTGTACAGGAGAAAATAATGGTGAAGGGAAATTTAGAGTTCAGTGGGAAGATACCCACGGCAGGGTTTTGGATCTATCAAGGACATCATCATTGGGAAAGTTTGTGTTACTTAATGACAAGAGAAGACTGAAGATTGAGGGAGACTGTAGTCTTTATGTACGTAGCATCCAGCATGAGGATCAAGGTGATTATAGGTGTTCTTTTTATGACCCACAGTTTACGAGTGAGGGATCAGAGACAGGACTTAGAGTTAGAATAGTGACTTTAGTGGTAATAGATGAGAGTGAACATAGAAAGCTTCAAGCCATAGAGGAAGTAAAAGAACAGACAACGATGGCGTCAACTCTTATCACGGTACCACCTACGGAAAGACTAAATGTATTGCCAGTAACTACAGTAGCGCCTCAGATGACTTTGACGACACCAACTTCTTCGAAAACCGTAAATCAGAGCCAAGTTAGGGAAAGCGGTTCACCTTCCTTGTCAATGTGGAAAATGGAATGTTGGAAGCAACAATCCTCCTAAGTGGACGAATAGTCGTGGTGACGATGTGATGTTAACAGGACCTGAAGTTGACGCTGTGCCTCGTAATCACAGAAAGTACCTTTTAAGTAATGATATGAAGTGGTTGAAAATTAGGGATGATTGTTCACTTTTCTTGCGGAATATTATAAGGGAAGATCAAGGGGAATATACATGCACTTATTTAGAACCAGAGTTCAAATGTATTCCATTTCAGAATTATTGGGTAGCAGGTTATATAACTCGTAAGGTGATACTTATAATAGAAGATTTGAGCCCTACTGAAGGTGTCATAGTTGCTGAAGGGGTTCAGAAACAATTTACTACAGTGACTATTTCAAGGGAAAACGATGTACGACAGGAGTTTACTACTGTAGCTCCGGAAACACCTAAGAATATCAATACAGCAACTCAGGCTAGTACCCTAGCTACAACTTTGAAGGAAATAAGTAGTACGACAACTACAGTGGCAACGTCTACTTTTGTCACCTCTAGTGAGTTCACAAATGCGGTTGTCACAAGAGCAACCTCTGGTAATAAAACAATACTGACATCTCCAATGTCTACAAAACCTGTAGATGTAACCCAGAAACCTATGTTACAACTAGAGCCTAGCGCAATAAGTAATAATGAGATTCGTGACCTTGGAAAACAGATGGAGGAGGAGAATGACATAGGTTTATCTGAGACAACTCAGATAACTGTTCCAGATATAAGAGATGAGTTTGTTGAGTTAGATTGGACATCTGAAGATATGATTAACCACTATCATGCATTGCAAAAGAGAGACACTAAGTGGAAGGCATATGGATTTGACTCCTCGGTGTTACAAATCACAGACCCATGGGCAGGTAGGAACCTGTGGTTCCAGCAGTTAACTCATTCTGTAAGGTCAGTTAGAAGAATGAATTGTCCATGTGTGGTGAAAGTTCCATCACCAGGTACATGGCCCTCAATATTAGAGACAGTACCAGAACCGCTGACTACTGTATGCCAATCTTATGCGCTATCATGGTTACTGTATCAGCAACAATCAGCAGAGGATACAGTGATGGCTTTGTCAGTGAACCTGTTCAAACCTAGATCTAAGTGTTCTTGGTTAAGGGAATTGCCTTATGTGAATCTACTGGACCAGCATGAAAATATGGTAACGGCGGTCCCAGATGCAATGGAGGTAACACCTGTGAGGGCTAAAGATTGTTTTTGTTCAAATAATACTCACAGTGGGCATGGCATGTTTATGGGAATCTCAGACTGTGACATATATATAATGAACATGGGTAAGCGTAAACACGAGACTATAGATGACCTGTATGAAGTAACTTTTTATGAGCCACATCGCAAACAGAATAAAATTATAATGGCACAGAACCAGATTTTGCCTGGAAATGTAACCATAGGTAATTTTAAAGATATTTGGTGGGTTTGTGGCAATAAGGCCTATATATTTCTGCCATATGGGTGGATTGGATGTTGTTATATGGCAACACTAAAACTCCCATATGAGGTTCTTGCTGTCCAGAAGGGGAAGGTATCTAATGAAAATCAGTCAAACATTGTTCCTGGAAGAAGGAAGAAGAGAGACATGGCACAATTTCATAATCTGGAGTCCTACCATTGGAGGATAAGTTTAGGAGAGAAGTGGGGAATAGGATTGTTTCCATGGTATGGTGTGACATTTTTGGCAGACCATATCGATAATATAACGTACACCTTACAGGGATTTGCAAATGAGACTATAAGAGGTTTTGAATACTTGTCAAATACCCAGAGGAGTCACAGACTGACATTGCTGAAACATGATATGGCAATTGATTATATTTTGGCTAAACAAGGTGGCCTATGTGTGGCTTTGAATTTAACCGGGGATGCATGTTATACTCTGATTCCTGATAGTTCTGACAATGTGACTAGTGTTATAGAAGCATTAAAAAACATAAGAGATGCATTTGGCCCATCAGAAGGATCGGGATGGTCTGCAAATGCTTGGTTGCAGGAGAAATTCGGACCGTTAGGAGCAGTGCTAGTTCAGGTTTTGGGAGCAGTTCTTCTGTCATTATGCGTGATGTTCTGCTTCTGTACATTACTACTGACTTTTGCTAAAGCTATGATTCTAAGATGGGTTGGAGTTGTGATGCCTGGAGATCATGTTCAGATGCCATTATTACAAAGGACTAACACAAGTGCCGACGAAGATGAAGTGGTAGAAGGTGAACTGGTGGAGCAATATCCATTTTAAGTGTTCAATGATGTTGTACTTTTAACATCTGTTATTATGTCATTTGGACGTCAATGTGAAATATGATACTGTGAATTTCACAAGGGTGAAGTTTCTGCATGTAATGTTTTAATTAAGAAATATTAGTTATATTTGCAAGGATACTGGTTGGTGTTTTCTTTTCCTTTCCTTCTAGGGAACGCTGCAAGGGTGATTGATTGTGCAGTGACCCCACCCTTCTGAAAGATTTCAGACATTCAGATGCTCAAATGAGGACAATAAAAGGGACTAGACGGCCCTGAACAAGGACATTGTGAAAAGAACTCGATTAAGACCATCGTCGATGCCCTATGAAGAGTCGATGCTGCTGAGGAGCTGCAGAATGATATATTGTTATGATTATTTTGACATACATGAAAGTGATAATCTTAGTAAGAAATGATGGTTTGGAGTGTTCTTTTACTGCATGACTACTACTTGAAAGTTATACAATGTTATTGTATTATTTGCTTGAAGGCTGATGGTTTTTACTAGGGAACACATACATTGAGACCTCAGATGTTTTCTTTTCTTTTCAAGGGTGCCTAGGGATATAGGTGCTAGGCAGGGAAAGGTCCATTGGAAGGTGCGATGGGTCGACCAGCCGGAATGTGGACATTGTTTTGATTGTTTTGCTGAGGTTTCAATCTGTATTTGTTTAAGGCCTGTCCTTACACAACATATTAAAGTCCTCCTTTAAATTGGCCAGGAGTACTATATGTGGTCGCCTAAGGCAGAGGGGCCGTGAGAGAATTTTCCCTGTCTAGATTGTTTGATGGATGTTTCAAGAACGACAGCTGCCTGACAGGTTTTCGCTCTCACACTCCAAATAAGTTGTTTGTTGTCGAGACTCTATGGAAGTCTCGAAGGGGGGAAATATGTGGTGTACTGAGGTCCACTTTGATATTGTGGAACAGGTGACCAGCTAGGGGCCCAAGCTGAAACATACACGGTCAAGGTCAAAAAGATATTTATGGCTATGGTCAAGAATTAGTGAAGTCAGCTAGACTGTCTGTCTGTCCGTCCGTGCTCTGTTCATCCTTGTCACACATTCCACAAAAAGCAAAACCCTATATAAGCAGGAGTTGTGTAGCTGTTATTGAGAGTGGTTTATTTTGGCTTCTAAACCCTCTCACAGGAAAACCCGGGTCCTGATAAGATGCTGTACGACTTGTAATAAACTTTTCTTCATGCAAGCACGTCGGTGTCAGCGGAGTCTCCTTCATCACCTTCACATCATCGCTACCCCATAAACAACAAAGGTTAAATACAACACATATACAAACAACAATATACAAAAGCCAAACAACAAAACACAAAAACAACCGAAAAAATGGAAAATTAAAAAACAGCAAAAATAGAACAGAAGCAAAAATTATACTTGATATAAACTTTAATTTAAAGATAAATAATTATAAACAAAACTACGTTATTAAATAAATACACCGCTCTCAAAGAACCTAAACAATAGAAGATGGGGATGGGCGAGAGGCCATCCACAGTAATGGACCGTGCACTTCGGGAACCACAGCCGTGGTTCCTGTTCAGTCCCCTAACTCCTAACCCACAGGAAAACTTGTTCATCCTTTCATTTTCAGCAGGCTGGACTATTGTGACAGTGTCTTCACAGGCCTGAGTAAAAAATCAGACAACTGCAGCTCGTCCAGAACGCTGCTGCCAGAGTCCTCACCAACACCAAGAGAGTGGAGCACATTACACCAGTGCTTAAGTCACTGCACTGACTTCCTGTGTGTCAAAGGATAGACTTTAAAATCTTGTTACTTGTCTATAAAGCACTAAATGGTCTCGGGCCTAAATGCATCTCTGATTTACTTGTACATTATCAAGCATCCAGACCCCTCAGATCATCTGGAACAGGTTTACTCAGTGTTCCCAGGATCAAAACCAAACACGGTGAAGCAGCCTTCAGTTTCTATGCTCCCTGCCTGTGGAACAAACTTCCAGAATATCTGAGGTCGGCTGAAACTGTCAGCTCATTTACATCAGGGCTTAAAACATTACTATTTACTGCAGCTTACCAGTGAACTAGATATGTAACTTATTGTTAGGATAATCTGTAGCTTCTGTAGCTATTGTTTTTATATTTGTCTGCTGTTGCTTTATGTTTGCTTTTTAAATGCATTTTCTGCACTGTTTTTAACTATTTATTGTCTTACTTTACGCTTTTCTTTTTAATGATCTATTGTTCCTTCAATGTTTTCTCTTGTAAAGCACATTGAATTGCCTTGTGTATGAATGGTGCTATATAAATAAAATTGCCTTGCCTTGCCTTACCTATGTATGAACATTAATGTGGGTTAAAATAACACGTTTAACGTTACCTCCCCACAGCTCACTCCCAGCCGGAGATAAACAAGCCGCCGGTGTCACTGTCGCCGGAGTTGCCTCTCCTCTTCCTCCAACAAAAAATATATTTAAAAAAATAAAATCATAACCTCTGGCTCCATCGTTGTCGTCTGTTATGTTTTTGTGTCGTCTGTTATGCCGTCTGTCCGTTATGTTTCCGCATCGTCTCTTAAGTTGTCTGTTATGTTTTTGTGTCTTTCCCGGGCTTGGGCAGCAGGACTCATGACGTCGTGATGCAACCAGGAAATGCTCCATAGGCTACACTGTCCCATTTAACAATGGGTGACGCGTCCTTCAGAGGTGCCTCCAAAGGTCCAGCCTTCAGCTGCGTAGGCCAGGTCCTCCAAAGGATGCAGACCCTGAATTGGGACACAGCTACTGATTTCATCCAAAACTTAGTCAGATTTTAAGACATGAAAAATCAATGTGCTCCATCAGCTGATCAGAGTGAGGTGTGATGGGAACAGACTGCAGAGTTAATAGGTAATGTGAAGTGTTGTGATGTCATGTGATGAGGTCATGTGTCTAACATACAGAAACATGTTTATATCTTAACAGTGTTCATATATTTGAATATAATTTATTCAGCTGTGATGTGATGGAGCCCGAACACACTGGGCACAAACTCAACATCAAACACACAGATATTAAACAGACTGGAACTGATCCTGACGTCATGACGATGTGGACGCCAGGCTGATGGAGCTATTATGGGATGTTGAGTCCCATCACTGAGCCAGTTCCAACTTTGAATAAATGAGACATCTTGATCAATGACCTCATCATGTATCCAGATTGATTCATTTCTCATTAACACTGACACACCTGCAGCTCTGTGGAATTCCTCTGTGATGATCCACTCTGATTTATGTCCAGTGAAAACCACAACAACAGTCAAAAGTCTTTTCGGAACCAGAGACACTTTTCTTACGGGCCGACAAACTGCTGTCTCTGTTCCGATGATGATGTGTAATATGTGATATCTGTGGGTGGAACAGATTGTTAGATAAATGATAGTGTGAGAGTGTGAGGTCAAACAGTATCTTTCATATAGACACTCCTCCAGGGAGACATCCAAACAGGCTCTAATCACCTTCTCCTTTCACAACAGCCTCTGAATAAACTGGGCCTCAACCTTCACCACTTCATTCACTAAAGGACATGCCATGTTTCTACTTCCTGCTACACGCTCAGCCTCAGACTGAGATGAGCAGTATGTTGCCATAGTAACTGACTCAGGGTTGCACTGAGCTGGCTTTGTGAAACAGAAAACTCAGAGTTTCATCGGGGACATATAACTTAATAACTTGCATTACTATCACCATAGCTTTTGTATTATTATAGCTTACTACGATGAGTATAGGCAATAGGTATTTTAGGGTGTGTGTGCGTTATGTGCTCAACACTGTGCAGTGTAGGTATGATATTGCGCAATACATGTAAATATTACGTAGTTATGACTATTATTGTGCAATACATTTTAATATTACAGGTACAATGCATGACAAAACTGTGTATTTTAGAATTACATTACTGAATGTATACTTGACTGATATTGAAACATATTTACTTATTGACTGCTGCACTTTACTGTTATCCAGACCGTTGCACTAAGTACTACCATATGCACTTTATTATTGTTTGTACTTGATGCATGTTGGCACTTTACTACATGTATCAACTGGATGTATTGTTGTTTTGTTTTAAGAATGTGATTATCTGTTTTTATTTGTGTTTTAGCTAGTGAACATCTGCTAGGTACAACAGATGGAAATTAGCCAATGGCTACAATCTGGCATGTTTACATCATTGGATTGCTCATATGGTGATGTTCATTAACTTGCACTGTCCCTCTTAAATAATATATTACAAATTACAAAATCTCAGACTCAGCAAATTCAAAGTTTCATTGACCTTTCTGAAACAGGGCCCTGCTCTTCATTTCTTTATTTTTCCACACTTACAAATATTATTTTTTGTATAAGCATCAATTTCAGTTCATTTTATAATTTTTTCAACTTACAAAAATAATTTATTTTTTTATTCCCAATCATTTAATTTCCCCTTAAATCGGAGTTAAAAACATTTACAAACTCACACAACAACAAAATGCATAATTACTTCCTGTTTAAAAGCACAAGCATTTCAACCTACACACTACAATCAATACACATATAAATGCAAAAAAAATCAACAAACAAATACTTACCATAAGTACTTACTCTCTACAGCACACATATAAATACATCAACAACAATTACACAAACACACTTACCTGGTACAACACTTACCTTCATACCTACAAATCAATAACTACCCTACAGTCATAAACCTACCTACACTCTAAAAAACACGACCGATGAAAATACTCACCTTCACATACCCAAATCTATAAACATTCACATCCATAAACAAATATAAACAAACCCTCAATTATGACAATAGAATAACAAAAAAAATCCCTTTCCATCATGGCTTCCAATTATAAAGGAGACTGGAAGGTGGTACGACACAGCAACAGACGGGGACGGACCCCACAGGGTACGGCTGATGGAAATCAGCCACCAAACTCATAATTCAAGAGTATCACAACCAATCCTCCGGGAACCGTGTGAGGGGGGTGTAATTATAGGATGATGTACAGTGATGAAGAGTAATGTAGGTTGATGTGGGGTGATGTAAGGTAATGTAGGGTGAACAGGGGTGATTCAGTGTAATGTGGACTGATGTGGGGTGGTGTATGATGATATACGGTCATGCAGGGTGATGTGGGGTGACGTGGGATTAGAGTTTCATTTAGCAGAATATTTCCACACTATAATATATATTTTTATTTTTTATTTTCTTATATACTTCATTAATCCCCCAGCGGAACTTCAATTCTTTCACTCTTGTTGTCAATTACACACACAGGTTCGAGCACACACGTGCACATACAGGACCTATACATGCACTAAGTGGAGAGTGACAGGGCTGCCTATGGACTGAGATGCTGCCGCCGACTTAAATAAAAGCTCTGACTCTTCAGTCGCTGTCATATATTATAGAGACGATTGGCTACATTTCCCATAAATCCTAAACTGCTCGAGACTCGCGAGATTTAAATTGCAACACATCTGCGCATGCGCAATATCATTGGAAAACTTAGACGGTGAAAGAAAGACAACGAACAAAACACACAATGGCGACGGCGGCGACAACGGCAGGCGGAACGGGATCGGGCGGACCGGCCACCGGCCCGGTCAGCGGCGGGACCGCAGTGGGACGGAAGAAAGACGGTGGTCCGTCCACGAAGTTCTGGGAAAGTTCAGAAACGATATCTCAGCTGGAGACGGTGCGGCAGTGGATCGGAAAGAACTACAAGAAGGTGAGCTAACGGGAGTTAGCGAGCTAACGGCGGTTAGCTGCAGTGCTTCGGCCCGCCGCGTCCCTCTGGCACAATAGAGCTATCACAGCTAAATGCTAATGTTAGCACCTAACACGTTAATGTTAACGGCTACAGACAAACCTTAACAGGTTTATACCAACGTTAGGTTTTATCAGAGTCACGGGTGACGCTCGTGTTCGTGTTAGCATATCATTAATCCAACTGTAACTTTTCTTTAGCCAAACTGTTAACGTTAGCTCACCGTTAGCAGGCTAACTGCTCATTCAGCGCCGTTATTAATCACGTTACCGGATTGGAAATGTTTCCAAACAAACGGAAGTTTCAGTCATTATCTGGTGTTGATTAAATTTAATTCATGTTTTTTACTTTATACAAACTTTCAGTGAAACTCAGTAATGAGCCAAAGGCCCGACGGGCTAACTACGGTGTTCGTCACGGGACAACCGAAAATCAAACACTTTACCTAATTTAACTGATCAAATAAAACCAAACACGATTTTAATCAACCGGAAATTACACGGTATTCGTTTGATAAACATGACGTCACCACATGGACAGGCATATTTTAATTACAGTCGCAGTTTAATAAACAATCTCCACATAATGTTTACTGCTGAGGAGTCTCGGGTGGTGATGACGTCATCACAGCAGGTCCGACTTGGACACAAAACCACCCCTGTGTCCTCCTCTCTGTCTCCTCTTGTTTGTCTGATTCCTGTCTCTGTCCTCATGTCTCCTCCTTTCCAGCTCCTCCTCTCCATCTCCTCCTGTCTCCTTTCTGTCAGACCCACAGGCAGATTTCTGCTGGTTGGTGCACCAACACCAACTTTTCATCTGTAATTAAACTGAAGATGTTTCAAGAGCAGACATAGCTGTCGTCCTTGTTAAAAAATAGAACAGACCTGATATTAGCCTGTGTCCTTTATACTTAGACTCGCCCTATTTCCTGCAGATGTGTTATTCCTACAGTTGTGAATACATTAGGGACTCAATAGTACAGGTAGCCCACGGTACGGTCCGTACCTCAGTTCTTGGGTCATGCTTTTGGTTCGGTTTCAGTACGTGTTTTGTTCATAAAGAGAACAATTATCTCTTTATTTTACTTGACTTTGCACTTGACATGTTACTGTGTTGTGCTACAGCCAATTTAAGTGCTGAAATTTGTTATTTATGTGACAATGCCTGAACGCAACACAGGATCCACTCAATAGACTGTGTGTTCAGTGCTGTGCTGCGGGTCCTGGCCAGGCTCAGTTATAATTGTCGGCCAGGATAATGCAACTCAGGTTGCGCTCTTCTGTGCTCACCTGTGTGTGTGTGTCTGTCTGTGCACACGCACATGTGTGGGTGTGCGCATTGCTGCTGAACTCTGCCATGCGCGACACAGACAGCAAGATAAGATAAGATAAGATAAACTTTCTTGTCATGCAGGGGGAAATTCATCTTGGCCAGTATAGTGCAAACAGCTGCAATATTCACATACATACATACATACATACATACATACATACAATCAACACAGACAAGTTGCCAACATAGTGCACTGAGTGTGTTACAGTTGCAGACTACTGGTGCATGAGTGGTGCAACCATTTGCCTTGTATGTAGGCTTACAAACAAAGGAGCTACAGGTATTGCACTGGCCTATCTCAAGTGCAAGTGGGTGCAGATAAATCAAATATATACAGAGGTCAAAATAAAACACCAGTAGCACAGTTAAAATTACATTAAATCGGTTGCGGGACCAAATAACAACAATACTAGATAAGAACAACAATGACCAGACCATTTAGGCATAAATAGCCCTGTGCACATACAGCTCAACCAGGGGGGGCATCGCAGGGCCATCAGAGAAGGATTGTAAAGGTGTGACCATGTACAGACAGGAACGACATGCCATTGTGTAAATAAGATAAATAACATAAGGCTATTTCGTTTGTTCAAGGGATAGTGCACCCAAAAATGAAAATTCAGCCATTATCTACTCGCCCATATACCGAGGGAGGCTCTGGTTAAGTTTTGGAGTCTTCACAACACTTACGGAAATCCGAGGGACAAGTGCCTATCAGCAAACTGCACATCTGACAGCTGACGGCGCCCCAGATTGAAATGTCCAGGAACACAGAATTGAAACCACAAAATATCTTCATACGGCTCGTCCGTAGTGATCCAAGTGTCCTGAAGCCCTGATATAAAAAGTTGTTTGGAAAAACGCCATTTGAACTCTGTTTTTAGCCTCATTGTAGCCTGTACCTCTAACTGTCTCTGTGTACACTGTACTAACGTGTTTGCACTTTAGCGCAGGACCACCAAAAGCACTTGAACACACATGAAGGCTGTGCCGATGTCTCACGGTCTCGCACAGACAGTGACATGTCTGTTGATCACACACCGGACATTTGAATGAAGCCAGTGCTGCTTCAAACTTCTGTCTTTCCACTCCTCCGCTTGCGCTTGCCATGGCTCTCTGTTTGTTTTTTCCGCTTCTTTTCTGTGTGCGGCAAGCGGCACTTGCCCCGGCTCCAGTTAAAACAGTGTGAGGGGGTGAGTGGGCGGAGCCACAACAATGATTGCACATTAACTCATGGGGAGGCCTTTTCTGCAGCAATGTGACTCAGCCATTCTCTTTATACATCTATGTACACAATGGCCTCTAAATCATCAATGTCAAATTAATTGCAAATAGAAAACTCGCCGTCCATAACGGCGTATTGATCTGTGCAGGGCAGAACGTTTGTTTAATATTTTACGGACGACCGTTGCATCCCTAATGTGTGTGTGTGTGTGTGTGTGTGTGTGTGTGTGTGTGTGTGTGTGTGTGTCTGTGTACACACACACACACACACACACACACACACACACACACACACACACACACATTAGGGGTGTCCCCGACTAAGAATTTTCATACTCGAATCTGATTTGACAGATTATTCCTTTAGCCGACTAATCGTCGAATCATGTTATTTCCCCTCAATGATTAATAAGCTCATTTGCGTCAGTTTCTGCTCCAGAGAAAAGAGCTAAATCACCCAATTAAACAAATTTAATTATTCAGTTGGCATAATAACATAATAATCAAAGTAAAAGTATTATCATTTTATCTGTATCTGTAAACCTTTCACTTCATCAAGGTATGATGCTCTACATGAGCGCAAACGCGCTGCCCAGCCAGGAACAGCCCTCCATTCCAAAACGCCGCCGTTCCGAACCACCTCCACTCCGAAACTGATATTCAAGTCCATATTGAGTTTCTACAGCTCTCTGGCCGCACTCGCACAATACTGAAATTCACTATACTACAAAAGCTTGAAATGAAAGTTCAACTCATTGTTTTTAATTGAAAATATGTCATTGTCTTCATATATTATGTATAATTTTGCTAGCAGCAAACACATTTAAAAGCGGGCGCTTGTCAAATCTTTTTTTTACGCACACTGTCTGTGGTGCTGAAATCTCCACTCCCGGCCGCATCTGTCCCCACCCTCTGGCCAGACAGACTAGTGATAATAAATAAATACAAAATCAGAGTCTATCAAGAAAACACTCAGCTGTGAAATTCGTTTCAAGACACTTCAGGTAAACAAACAATCCTTCAAAAAAGTTTGACTTGAGAGCACATACCTCTTCCTAAGTGTTGCATTATGCGCTCCGCCACCATAAATCATCACTACAGGATTCCCGAGCGCGGCACCACTGCTACTCACCGCTCCCTCAGCGGATGGGTCAAATGCAGAGAGTAAATTTCAGACACTCAGGTGTGTGACAATCTGTGGGACTATAACTTTAGATCACCGAAAGCCTTGATGCTGCTCTGACGGTCCTGCAGCTCACTCACTCACGTCAGTTTATTTGGATCGAGCAACTGGGTGATTTATTCATGCGTAGTAATGATTATGCCTACTGATTGAACGCACACATTATTTTCAGTTTTTTATTAACAGAAATTAGGCTGATGTTTGTATCACCCATATAATCAGAAACTATAGACTGGCATTCTCCAAATCAAATCATCAACTATTCAGGGTCACCCCTAATATATACATACAAATATATATATATATATATATGTGTGTGTGTGTGTGTGTGTGTGTGTGTGTAAACATCAGGAGTGGGTCGTGACCTGAAGGGTGGAGAATGTGAACATTAGGTGGAGGATGTCTGCTGCAACCTCCTGATGGTGTTATTGACTCTGACCTTTGACCTCTTGTGCAGCAGCAGATTATTGATCTACCCTCAGACAGTCTGACTATAATCGCAGTATATTTATTGATTCTGATCAGCTTTCAACTCTGTGTGAGAATCAGTGCTCTTGCAGCTGTGTGCGTGCGTGTGTGTTACTGACGGTGTTGTCTCTTACTGGTCCCAGTACGTCCAGAATGACTCCCCCTCCAGTAAGTCCCTGGCGGGTCTGGTGGTCCAGCTGCTGCAGTTCCAGGAGGACGCATTTGGACGTAGAGTCAATAATCCAGCTCTGACCAAACTTCCTGTGAGCACATGATTTTAGGTTTCTATAGAAACCACAGATGTTTGTGTTCTGTGGCTTTAATAAATAAATATTAACATTATTAAATATTGTGTCTTTATAATAAAGGGTATGTCATCACATCACTGTCTTGTGTTCTCAGGCAAAGTGTTTCCTGGACTTTAAAGCAGGTGGAGCTCTTTGTCACATCCTGGGGTCAGTCTATAAGTTTAAGAGCGAACAGGGCTGGTGAGTTGACCTTTAACCCTCGGTGGTCCTGACATGTAAACATGAATTGTACTATCTGAGCTGCTGCGGCCTCATCTCACTGTATGTCTTATTATTGTTTATGCAACACGCAGGCGAAGATTTGACCTGCAGAATCCATCCCGCATGGACAGGAACGTGGAAATGTTCTTGAACGTGGAGAAGAACTTGGTCCAGGTACGACTGCCTCAGTTCACGCGTGTTGATCAATGAAATTGAATGAAACTTTATTGTGCACATGCTCAAAGACGAACAGAAAGTTTAAAACTACAGCTTCATTTTATTAGACAGAAACTCACTGTTGTATCTTATGAACATAAATTTGTACTTGATTTAATCTTTATGTTTTAATGTTTCTGATGTTTTCAGCTATAACTGAGCTGACTCACACATGACACACGACACACTGATGATGAAACACACACGATGACACACTGATAATAAAATACTGTCTGTGGTTCTAACATCATGTTTTTCTGGAACTTATAGAACAACTGTCTGACTCGACCCACGGTGTTTCTGTCGCCGGACATGGAGCAGAAACAATCCAGTAAGCTCAAAGACATCATCAAGAGGCACCAGGTGAGTCCTGACTCTGTCCAGTGAAAGATTCTGTCTCATAACAACTGTCTCTGTCTTACTGTTGTTGTCCTCTCTGTCTCGTCCAGGGCTCCATCACTGATGACAAGTCCAAAGCCACCCACCACATTTATCCGTCTCCACACCAACAGGAAGAAGGTTCTGTCTCTAAACCCAAACTTTGATTCATTTAAAAATCACAAACTATAAATCCAGTGAGAAGAAAGAACGAAATGACATCAGATGTGATGATCAGTCAATTCAATCAATTAGTTTTATTTATAAAGCCCAATATCACAAATCACAATTTGCCTTACAGGGCTTTACAGCATGCGACATCCCTCTCTCACATGATACATGTGATGTCAGATTTACATCTCATCTAATCATATTTGGTTTTTGTGTTTGTGCTGCAGACGAGTGGCTTCGTCCAGTCATGAGGAAAGACAAACAGGTGTTGGTGCACTGGGGTTTGTCTCCAGACAGGTGAGCTCATAAACTTGATCTATGACCAACCAGCTCTTAACATCTGGTCACATTTATAACATCCTACATGGAAGACATTTTAAAATGATTACAACTAGTGTTTGAAGAACAAGGAGGAAGAGGGGGAGGGCAGACAGTGTCATATACAATAAAAAAAATTATTTCAGTCTCAGTTTGACTTCGGCAGCGAAAACATTAAATCAAATCTAACATTGTGTTCCATATCAAAACTATTATTATTATTTTTTTAATCATCCAAATTTTTACAGTCCTGTTTTTTCTTGTTTAACAAGTTTCATATGAACCTGTTTAATACATTTTTATCCGTATTTTAGTAATAACCTGATATGATAATTATTTTCATACCTAATAAAATGTTTAAGTTGTTCTGACCCACTTTTGTTGTTTTTTTTTGTCAGCTATGATACCTGGGTGTCAGCCAGCGAGGTGGACGGCGATGTGGAGGAGCCACCAACCACTGACAGACCGTGGAAGGTGAGCGACATCTTTAACCTCTAACATACTTTGGTTTGTTTAAAGAAAAAATGTTTGGAGTGAATGAGCTGTCAGTTTGATTGATTTGGTATGATCTTTTAGCCACACTGCCTGTGGCTGCTGCTGTTGCCTCTGTAAATTAAGGTCTTATTCAACCCATTAAGGTTAACGCTGCGTCTGTAAAATAAGGACTTATTCAATACGTTAAGGGTAACGCTGCGTCTGTAAAATAAGGTCTTATTCAATACGCTAAGGTTAACGCTGTGTGTGTAAAATAAGGTCTTATTCAATACAGTAAGGTCAACGCTGCGTCTGTAAAATAAGGACTTATTCAACACGTTAAGGTCAACGCTGCGTCTGTAAACTAAGGACTTCTTCAATACATTAAGGTTAACGTAATAAAGTAAGGGCAGTTTTTCCTTATCCGCTGATGAGGGTCCAAAGGACAGAGGGATGTCGTATGCTTTAAAGCCCTGTGAGGCAAATTGTGATTTGTGATATTGGGCTTTATAAATAAAATTGATTGATTGACGGCGCCACTAAAATAAGGACTTATTCAACCCGTTAAGGTTAAAGCTGCGTCTGTAAACTAAGGACTTCTTCAATACGTTAAGGTTAACACTGCACCTGTAAAATAAGGACTTATTCAACCCGTTAAGGTTAACACTGCATCTGTAAAATAAGGTCTTATTCAACACGTTAAGGTTAACACTGCATCTTTACAATAAGGACTTATTCAACACGTTAAGGTTAACACTGCCTCTGTAAAATAAGGACTTACTCTACACGTTAAGGTTAACATTGCGTCTGTAAAATAAGGACTTATTCAACATGTTAAGGTCTACGCTGCGTCTGTAAAATAAGGTCTTATTCAACACGTTAAGGTCAACACTGCGTCTGTAAAATAAGGTCTTATTCAATACGTTAAGGTTAACTCTGTGTCTGTAAAATAAGGTCTTATTCAACACGTTAAGGTTAATACTGCATCTGTGAAATAAGGACTTATTCAACACGTTAAGGTTAACACTGCGTCTCTAAAATAAGGACATTTTGTAGAGATGGAAATAGTTTTGTATCTCTAACTCTGACGGCTGCTGTGAGATATAAACCTCATCCCTGTCAGTGTTAAACGATGAGAAGAGATCGGGGAGGCGGTGTGAAGGGAGGATTCAAAGATTAATAAATCATCTCCCACTTAGGTTCACGCCAGGTGGGTTTCAGACACTGACGCTTTCAATGAGTGGATGAACGAAGAAGACTATGAGGTGGACGAGAACAAGAAGCCCGTCAGCGTCCGTCAGAGGATTTTTCCCAAAGAAGAGGAGGTAGATATTTGTTTCCTGATGTTACTTTGAACGTAGCACAGAACACTCAGACTGCTCACAAACTCTTCGTCAGATACATGAACAGACTGCTCACACTTCATCAGATACAACAACATCAAACTGAGTGCTGGTTTGTGTAAGTGTAAGTGTGTGTGTGTGGTTGTGTGGATGTGTTGGTGGGTGTTTTTTTTTTCTTTGTAAGTGTGTGTTGTTGCATGTGTCTGTGGATGGCGTGTCATCCTCCTCTGTCTGGCCCATCCTTTCCAACCTTTTCTCACTCTCTGTCTTCTTCGAATGTTTCTCAGGGTTTCTGTCCAAGTTTGGAGAATTACTAATTTACAGGATTTAAAATCAAACTAGTGCTGTGAATACAGAGGGATTAGTAACTACTAGGGCTGTACCCAAATATTCGGATATTCGAATATTCGTTTCTATGGGTAGGTATTCGTTATGAAAATTGGTATTCGATATTCGGTTTGTTTGTTTTTTCCCTTAATTTTTTTTTTTTTTTTTTTTTAACTTGTGTTTTTTGGGGTGCTAAATGTAGTCTTTTTCTTGTTGGTAAATGTAGATTATCAATAAAAATCAAAACTTTTAAATTGCATTGTTAAAAATGTGAAAATATAGTATCGCCTACCAAAGGAGCTTGTGCGCACGGCACGCTTGAACGCATCCGTGTCACTCATAGCCGTGAAAGGCCCCGCTTCACTTTAGCAACATGCCTAAGACTTCACGTGTCTGGGAGCACTTTAAATTGACTGAAGAAAAGACAAAGGCAGTGTGCAAAATATGCGACAAGAAACTGGCATACCATGGTGGCACAACAAGCCTCAAAAGTCACCTGGATGCTGTAAGTAAAAAAAACCGAGACCGCTATGCTTAGTTATGCTCTGTCCAGTCGCCATTTTGTTGTCTTTATCCCCCCTTGTGCACTTAACTGTGCTTGAAAAAATGGTTGCAACTGATATAGTTACAATATAACATAATGGAGGGACATCTGGAGCTGAGGCAATTATTGGCTTAAAAGACGCCGAGTAACTTTTATTAGCTTATAGCCGTAGCCTAATAATCGTTTCCAATGTCTGTATAGGTGCACCCACAGGCATCACAGCCATCTTCATCAACAACTACCACCAAGAAAACTGTACAGACGGCCCTACTGTTCTCAAAACCAATAACGGATAAAAGAAAGAAAGAGATAACTGATGCCATTATGGAGTTCATAGCTATTAATATGAGGGCCGTTAACGTGGTTGAAGGCGAAGGCTTCAGTAAATTAATGAAAGTGATGGAGCCCGACTACACTGTACCCAAGCGCTCCAGTGTTATGCACAGCCTGTCGCTGAAATACAGTGATCTGAGGGACCAAATTGCAAGTCTTGTTGAAAACGCAACTGCGGTTAGTTTTACAACGGACATCTGGACCTCAGTGAGTATGGAAGCGTACATGGCTGTCACCTGTCACTTTATTGACGATGAGTGGAAAATGTGCGCTTTTGTATTGGAGACAAAACTAATGGAGGTGAGCCATACCGCAGTGAACATTGCGCAACAGCTCGGAGAGGCTGCGGACGCATATGACATTCCAAGTTTCAAGAGAGTAGCCGTTGTTCACGACAATGCCAGCAATATGAAGTTGTGCACGGAGAAATGGGGCATCGTTCAAGGGGTCTACTGTTCAGGACACACGCTACAGCTGTGCATAAATACAGCTTTGAAACACGACAATATACGTCGCACAGTTTCGGCTGCCAGGAATCTCGTGGGACACTTCAAAAAAAGTGCCAAGGCCACAGCTGCTCTGAAGGAAAAACAGCAGCAGCAGAGTGTTGTGGAGCACAAGCTCATACAGGACGTCGCTACTCGCTGGAACTCGACGTGTGAAATGCTTGGGCGACTCGTGGAGCAACGATGGCCAGTGACAGCTGTTTGTCAGATCCCAGCATCACGAAGAAAGGGGATCGCACCCTGGACCTGACAGCAGACCAGTGGAAACTAGCAGAGGAGATGACAGAGTTGCTAGGACCCCTGATCACGCTCACAGAGCTGCTATCAAGTGAGGAGAATGTGTCGTTGTCTGCTACAGTGCCAATGCTCTTCAACTTGAAGAAGCGCCACCTGTCACCGGAGGAGGATGACAGCCCTGCCATCAGAGAACTGAAGAAGACCCTCGTCACGGAGATCGACAGCAGATGGCAACTGTCAAGTTTGGAGGACAGCAGCATCTACCTCCTTTCTTCAGCACTGGACCCGCGATTCAAGCAGTTGAAATTCCTCAAGAACGACAAGAAGGACTCCGTCTACATTGAGGTTAGACTAACATCATATTTTAGCCTATATTTAAATTAATAATTTAATTATTATATTAGAATTAGGCCACACTGGAAATAAGCCCTTTGGAATTTTTGTGTTTCTTTAATTTTGATTCTTGTTTATGCTTAGGCTCTAGGCTACTTAAAGGCCTACACAAACAAATAGGCTGGGCATTAAATAAAATGCTATTTTTTATTATTTTAAGGTTGTCAGCCTGGCTGAACATCTGCACCAGCAAAAGGCCGTTGACGCGGTGGAAGAGCGGACAGTGAGCCACAGTGAAGAGACACCACCGTCGAAAAAAAGGAAAGAGAAGGATATTTCAATGCTGATGGAATCTGACTCCAGTGACGAGGGAGAAGAACAGGACGGTGACAGCGTAAAGAAAGAGATGGAGCAATATTTGAAACACTGCAGTAAAGTCCCATCTGGCCCGCTTGCATGGTGGAAGCAAAATGCCGACCGCTATCCTAAACTGGCATTTGCCGCCAAACACTGCCTTTGCGTTCCGGCAACTTCAGCTCCCTCAGAGCGCATCTTCTCAAAGGCTGGCTACATTGTGAACAAGACCAGAAGTTGCCTTTTACCTGAAAATGTGGATAAGCTAATCTTCCTCGCGCACAACATGAAGAGACTGTAGGCTTGCTATTCAACTGGAAATTGTCAACGTGTGCTGTGCTGCTGTGCTAATTGTGCAATTTAGTTTAATTTAATCCTCCTTATTATGACATTTTGTCATTTTAAATTGTTCTTTTGTTTGCTGTGGGAGCCTATACGTTATATTTGTTAACCTACATTTCGTTACACATTTAGCCTATTCATTGTAAATTGTTGGTTTTTGAAATGTGTGCTGCTTTGCTCAGCTGCAGACCAATTTAACAGACGATACAACCCCCCCCACTCCCACCCCCCCGCGAACGAATATTCGCTATAAATTCTGCCGAAGGTCCGAATGTTAAAAAATGGCATTCGGGACAGCCCTAGTAACTACACATGAATGTCATGTGGGAGACTTAAGAGATTAAAACACTATGTTTTGGTCACTGACTCCTCCTCATGATGACCCTCACAGTTTCTGCTCACATGAAGACGACTGGTCAATCACATTTCCACTTAATCCCAACCAATCAAAAGCAGCTTTGATTCAGAAGAAACACCAGTGATCGAAACAAAGCAGACGCTAGGTGAGGATCAGTCAGCTAGAGATAACATACGGCAGAAGCCCCCCCCCCCCCAACACAAGCTGAAGAGACGTTCACCTTCTGTTTTGTTTTCACTACAACTACTACGTCTGTGACTAGTGCAACTACTACAACTACTGCATCTACTATGTCTACTGCATCTACTACGTCTACTGCAAATACTACGACAACTACTAGGACTACTGCAACTACTACGTCTACAACCACCACGCATTTTACAGTTCTGCATTGAATCGACGCGTAGGTTACGGCGTAGGCTCTATGTCGACATGGAGCCTACGCCATAGCCTGACGTACACCTCCCCAGAATTATAACTACATGTCACGGTGATGCAGACCACCTGTCTGTCGCTGTATATTGACACCATTTCCCTCAGTGGTAACAAAGCTTGTATTTCACAGATAAACAATAAATTGTAAAGCCTCCAATAAAATAGCATTTTAAGTCTTATGTGTGATTTATCCTTCAGGGATTTATACTTAGGGATTTATCCAGGTCTCATATGAGAAGAGGAAATCTCCGCTCGTTGCTAGGCTAATTTATTCAATGCAAAATGCCATAGACTGGCGCTAATAACATTAGCATTTTGTATTTGTTTAAAAAACATGTTTAGTATAACACAGTTGTTTTGTCAGTGAACCTTGTAAGTTGTACTGTGTGCCGTTAACTTTGTTAAATGTTGCCCTTGTCCCTGGTTTTATGGCGAGATGAAAAGATCGCTAGCTGCTAGGCTAATTTATACAATGTAAAATGCCGTAGGCTTGTGCTAATAACGTTAGCATTTTATGTTTGTGGGGAAAATGTGTCTGGATTAACACAAGTGTTTGTCAATGCTGCGAGTTATAGTGAAGCCAATTTGTGTACTTTTGTTTGAAATTGTCTCTATTAAGCCTTGTTTAATGTGTGTTTTGGGTGTGTTTTGAATCAACTAAACTTTACAGCACTTCACAAAAACTTCCACCACCAACCGTTTTGGAGATGTAACTGCAGAGTGACACAGACACTCCACCACAGAAGTAAAAATGCTCACAACGGCATAGGCGATGTGCTGAGGCTACGTGTGTAGGGTCTACGCACAACCTTAAAGGGGCGGGTTAGTGTGGGTTGGGGGTTAGGGGCGGCAGTAGCTCAGTCCACAGGGACTTGGGTTGGGAACCAGAGGGTCGCCTGTCCTGGGCACTGCCAGGGTGCCCTTGAGCAAGGCACTGAACCCCCCCAGCTACTCGGGGCGCCTGACCAAGGCAGCCCCCTCACTCTGACATCTGTACACTTTGATTAATAAAGTATATAAAATTAAATTCAAATTAATTAATTAATTAAATCTCCTTTACTGCAAGTAGTTGCAACGACTACAACTGCCACGTCTACGTTTTACTGCAACTACTGGGTCTATGTCTTACTGCAACTACTACGTCTATGTCTTACTGCAACTACTACAATTACTGCAACTACTACAACTACTGCAGCTACTGTCTACGACTACTGCAGCGTACTTACAGACTGGTTGCGATTTAAATCGTGAATCGGATTTGTTGTGAAAAATTCTGATTTTTTTTTTTTTTCGCCCAGGCCTATGTCAGTCAATCAATCAGTTTTATTTATAAAACCCAATATCACAAATCACAATTTGCCTCGCAGGGCTTTACAGCATACGTCATCCCTCTGTCCTTTGGACCCTCACAGCTGATAAGGAAAAATTCCCCAAAAAAACCTTTAACGGGGAAAAATGGTAGAAAGCTCAGGAAGAGCAACTGAGGAGGGATCCCTCTTCCAGGATGGACAGACGTGCAATACATGTCGTACAGAACAGATCAACATCATAAATTAAGGATAATCCACATGACACAATGAGACAGAGAGAAACAGGGAGAGATGCAGGATAGACAGTAATGCCATGACATGTATTATAGGGGGCCCCCTGGCAGACTAGTCCTAAGTCAGCCTAACTGGGGTTAGGGTTAGTCTCTGTCTGTCTCTCTTTCTGTCTAATTGTGTCATACAGATTACTGTTAATTTATCATGTTGATGTGTTCTGTACGACATGTATTGCACGTCTGTCCGTCCTGGAAGAGGGATCCCTCCTCAGTTGCTCTTCCTGAGCTTTCTACAGTTTTTTTCCCCCGTTAAAGGGTTTTTTGGGGTGTTTTTCCTGATCAGCTGTGAGGGTCCAAAGGACAGAGGGATGTCGTATGCTGTAAAGCCCTGTGAGGCAAATTGTGATTTGTAATATTGGTCTTTATAAATAAAATTAATTGATTAATAAGTTACTGTTAACTAAAGGTAAGACTTCCTTAAGTAGCCTATTTGTGATGGGGTCTAAGAGACATGTTGATGATTTAGATGAAGAAATCATTGTGGTCACTTGTACTGTGGTACTATCTGAGGACAGGAGGCCATGAATTTTGCCTCTAATAGTTAGAATTTTGTCATTAAAAAAGCTCATAAAATCATTACTGCTAAGGGCTAAAGGAATACAAGGCTCAATAGAGCTGTGACTCTCAGTCAGCCTGGCTACAGTGCTTAAAAGAGCCTGGGGTTATTCTTGTTTTCTTCTATTAATGCTGAGTAATAGTTTGCTCTGGCATTGCGGAGGCCCCTCCTAGACGTTTTGAGACTGTCTGCCCATACTAAACAAGATTCTTCCAGTTTGGTTAATCGCCAGTTCCTTTCAAATTTTTGCAGTATTTCTTTTAACTTACGGGTTTGAGACTTATACCAAGGAGCGAACCTTCTTTACTTTGTTAACTTCTTTTTAAGAGGAGCTACAGAGTCGAGTGTTGTTCGCAGCGAACCTACGGTGCTATCGACAAGATGATCAATTCGGGAAAGGTTAAAGTCGGCACAGGAAACCTCTGTTACTGAAGGACTTGTTACTGTATTTAACGACGATGGAATGGTTATCAATTTCAATTCCATACATCAGAACAAGATTGAGGGTATGGTTAAGCCAATTGAGTCTAATAATGAGATAAACGCAGTAGCCAGGGAGTCGATATCAACGTCAAACATGAATGTTAAAATCGCCTACGATAATAACTTTATCTGATTTAAGAACTAAACTACATAAAAACTCTCAGAATTCAGAATATGGGCCAGGAGCATGGTACGCTATAACATATAAAAGTGGCTGCGACGTTTTCCAGGTCAGTGTAGTTTGGTTACAACCTGGTTGTGGCGGTGACGCTAATTCATGTGACCGTGGTGTTTGTTTACGGCCTCGTTGTGGCGGTGACGTTGAGTCATGACCGTGGTGTAGTTTGTGGTGTTTTAGTGAAAATCATCTCACTGATCATACACACTTGTTGTCATTATAATCCAGCGGAGGAATCTTATTGGCTGACAGATGAGGGAATCAGGACGACGTTAACAGACAAACATCGTCCCTGTAGCTCTGTATTTTGAATTGAACGACAGGAAACAGAAA
>CM069300.1:55000-220000 GCA_035609425.1 Epinephelus awoara
ATGTGTTTGATTTTATTAACAATCAGAGGTTCTCTTTAGAGATTCTCATTAAAACACACACAGTCCTGACTGAAGAGGATCTCTGTAGACCAGGTCCCATCTGGTTTGTCCCCCTTATACAGAAACCTCCTCCCCCATCATAGTCTTTGTTTCACAATCCTCCTAACAAACCACAGTGACAGTTAATACCTCCACACGCGGCTGAATGCAGCCATCGGTACCTCGGTGCGCTGTCTCTGTTAAAATTATATTTATAATCTTATTTTTTTCAGCAGCTGACTTTTTAAATCTTTGTTCTGTCGACAGCAAATTCAAAGAAAGACAGTGAGAACACTCCAGTGAAGGGAGGGAATGTGGCTGACCTGGGTATGTATCAGTAACTCATCTGTTCAGTGACGGATCAATGACACTGATCGATTCCTACATCATTTATATTGATCGATTTCTACATTTTTTCCAGTGTCAGTATCTCTGTCATGTTGCTAAACTAAAATCAGTTCGTCTGTTTTGTCCAGATGACATGGAGGATGACTCTGTGGTGTCCGGTGGAAAGGTAAGATGGCTGATGTCTGTAGATGGAGGTAGATGGAGTGAGAGTGTATCGCCAGATGTGGTCAGAGTGACATCACATTAGTTCAAAGTCTCTCTAACAGTTTAGTTTTATGTCATATGAACCTTATAACCTGAATCACTAAATGTGACGTTAATGACACACCGACTCATCTGCACTCGTCACTGTCATCACCACTCATCCAAGCACAGTGGAGAAGTGGCGGAACAAACACAGCAAATATCAGCAATCACAGAAGATGAACACAAGTGCTCAACAACACCAGGCCCTCACACAGCCTAATGATAGTCTGACCAGATTAAAGCAAAACGACCAAACGGGTCGACCAGAACTTTACAGCCCTGCTCATCTCGCGTGTCATTAGCATGTACACACCTACTTTTAGCTCCAGAGCTCCTCTGGTCTTTATTTCCCACTACACTGGTGGTGGAAGGTAGCCTGGGGAAACCATCCTAATCTCGCGAGCTCATGTTCAATATTTCTGGATCATCTTGTGTTGGTGTTGGAGGATGTTGGTTTTATTTGCATTGTTTGGTGGCTGACTCTTTGTGCAGGACGAGGAGGAACAGGGCAAAGCTGAAATCAACCGACTGATGGACGCTGGCGAGGACAATGTGACTGAGCAGACCCACCACATCATAATCCCCAGCTACAGCGCCTGGTTTGACTACAACTGGTAAGTGCTGAGGAATGACCATGGGTTTACTTTTCAGATGTCTCTTGTGTTATAGTGAGAACAGAAGGCCTTGGACTCCTGTACATATCTTTTTTTAGGGTTGGTAACAACACTGATCTTTTTATTCATCTGAATAAACCACAGTTCAAGATTAAACACTGGGTCATATCAGTCTGACTCGTAGATCTGACAAGAACAACAGTTACAGCAGGTCACAAGGAGCCATTTTAAATCTTTGTTCTGTTTCCTGTCAGCATCCATGAGATCGAGAGAAGAGCTCTGCCAGAGTTTTTCAATGGAAAGAACAAATCCAAGACTCCAGAGATGTGAGCTCATACACAGTTTTACAAATGACACCAAATCAGATGTGTTTCAAAGGTGCAGTTTTTGTATGACATGTCACTGCAAACTCACAGTAATACATTATATGTCATGGTGGTCTCCAACAGATACTTGGCTTACCGTAACTTCATGATCGACACATATCGCCTGAACCCTCAGGAGTACCTCACCTCCACCTCCTGTCGCAGGAACTTGACTGGGGACGTCTGCGCCATCATGAGGTGAGCAAAGATTTGTATTTATTTGATTTTATTTTCCAAGTTTTGAATTTAAAAACATTTCTGAAACACAAACACAGCTCCTCCTGGATAACACATAAAAAATTTTGTTTGGGTTCAGCCCACTTGACATGCTGCTGTGTTGTGCTATGGCCTATTCGCAAGTGCTTGAATTTACATGACAACATCTGAATGCCACACAGGCTCCACTCCAACTGAGTGTGTGAAGCAGCGTGTTTGACTGTGCGTAACAGCAGTCTTTTGATGGTCATTTACTCACTGTCCATAACAATAACTATGTCAGGTAACAAAGTGCGTGCGTGCGTGCGTGCCAAAACTCAGCCATGTGTGATACAGAGAGCAGAGGAGAAATGTAAATGTGCGACCATGTAGAGACAGAAACGATGTGCCGTCATGTAAATAAGATAATTAACATAAGGCTATATAGTTAGTTTAATTAAAGGACAGGGTATAGACCTGTTCTACAGGAAAGGTAACCTTACACGACTTCTGTTGTGATCTGGTGCTATACAGAAAACAGGGTTAGGGTTAGTCTCCCTGAAAGAGAGATTATTATTAAATGATGGTCCTGGGTTAGTTTAATCCCACAGCTGCTTCTTTTTCTGTTACTCTAACAGCTGTTTTAGTTTGATTGTGTAACACTTGGCTGTGGTTAGGGGTAGAGTGAAGATAACCACAGCAATGTGATGTCACAGACACGTAGTTAAACAGACTACAAACATTTACGGAACTGAATTAAAGTATATTGAATGTCCATGCTGTGTGTTTCCAGAGTTCACGCGTTCTTGGAGCAGTGGGGTTTGGTGAACTACCAGGTGGACTCTGAGAGCCGCCCATTACCCATGGGACCTCCACCCACTCCTCACTTCACTGTGCTGGCGGACACACCGTCTGGTCTCATGCCCCTGAACCACAGACCCCCACCGGTAAGGACAGCTAAAATAAACCTGAGGGAGTGATGGAAGAAAACAGATTAAAACAGAACTTCACCCATTCTGGGTTTCATTCTTCCAGATTCCTCCTCAGCAGCCGATGCCCAACTTTGCAGACAAAGGCAAAGACAAGGCCATCGACCTGCAGAACTTTGGCCTGCGCACCGACCTCTACAAGAAAAATCTGAAGGTCGGCACACGACTCACTTCACAACATGTAATGCGTTATGTGTGTAATAATTAAACTTGAGATGATGGATGAAGGAGTAAACAGGAAACAAGCCTGTCAAGTAGCCTCTTGTTCTCACTCATTGGAGGCTGTCAATCAAAATAATTTCAAACCTTTTCTAATCCGTGTTCTCGTAGTTCTGTCATCCAGCTTTATGTGATCATTTGGTTTTGGTTCCCTGCAGGGTAAAACAGGTAACTCCACCAGGGATTGGACGGAGCAGGAGACTCTGCTGCTGCTGGAGGTGAATCTCTTCTGATCACTCAAACTGTTTTTCCATAAATACTGATGGAAACTAAATGTGTTTATCGCACTTGTTTCATGTCATTCATCTGTATCCTCTGTCACCTCTCCAGTTTGTCTCCTTGCATTCTCCACACCTCCTGTGTCTCTTCCGTACATGTGACCGTTACTCCTCTTATGATGTCAGATGTCTCCTTTGTGCCCGCCTACGATCATCTGTCCTTCTTTTTTCTCTACAATTGTCCTCCTTTCCACAGTACATAAGTCTCCTCCCTCCCATCCTCATCCCTCTCTCCCTCCATCCATCTGACCCTTCTGTCTGTACGTCTGTCCTCCCATCCTTCAGTCTCTGTGTGATCCTGAACACATCTGTGACAAGATAATATTACTCCCCTTGCCTCTTGCAGGCCCTGGAGATGTTCAAAGACGACTGGAACAAAGTGTCTGAGCACATCGGTTCACGCACCCAGGACGAGTGTATCCTGCACTTCCTGCGGCTGCCCATTGAGGACCCATACATAGAGAGCACTGAGGCGGCCCTGGGCCCTCTGGCCTACCAGCCCATACCATTCAGTCAGTCTGGAAACCCAGTCATGAGCACTGTCGCCTTCCTGGCCTCTGTGGTTGACCCCAGGGTGGCATCTGCTGCCGCCAGAGCAGCTCTAGGTACGGCCAGTTGTACGCAGCAGCTCTCCAGATCAACAGATGCTCTCACAGTCGATAGAAGAATAAAAAAAGAAAACACAATAACCAGTCAAAGCTTGTGAGCTTAAAAAACTATCTGTGGAATTAATAATAAAGAACTCTACATTTCTCTAACCCGAGTCTTAAAGCTCCAGTGTGTCAGATTTAAATCTAATCTAATGGTTGTGTTCTGATTACCTCAGAATGAGTCGTTTATATCTACATAGGGAGCAGGTCACCATGAGATCACCATGTTGCACCGCCATGTTTCTACAGTAGCCCAGAACGGACAAACCAAACACCGACTCTAGATAGAGACATTCATGTGTTCATAATCTGCAGCTCCTCCACATGAGCAGCATCAAAGAAACACTGACAGTGTTTCCTGGTGTAAATTAGCTGATGTGTGTGTCCTCTGTGGATAGTTCAGCTACTCAACATCTGGATCTGAAGTTATCAGAGATAAAGGGTGAGCACACATTAACAGGTGCTGAGTGAGCGGCCTGTTTCAGACAGGAAGAAGAGACCTCTGTGGATAATTCAACTCCTCAACAATCAACGCTGAAGGAATTCTGACCAGGAGAAGTTTCAGCTGGTTGTAATCTGTAATTTGTAGTCCTCCTGAATCTGACACACTGGAGTTTTAACAAAGATAGACAAAGAACTGAGGCCGTATGGGAACACCAGAGCTGGATTAAATCAGTCTCTAACAGATCATTGTCTTCTTAACTGTCCTCCGTCTTTATGCAGAGGAGTTCTCCCGAGTACGTGAGGAGGTGCCAGCTGAGTTGGTGGAGGCTCACGTGAAGAAGGTGCAGGAGGCGGCCAGGAGCACAGGGAAGGTGGACCCCGCCTTCGGCCTTGAGAGCAGTGGCATTGCAGGCACGGCCCCAGAGGAACCAGAAAAGACTGGTGAGTGTTAGAAACGGAACAGGAACATAGTTTATAACAGTGGAAGAAGAAGCAGAGCGTGTTGTCGTGTTGCATACGGTCTCATTACTTGTAGTAACACCCGCAGCCACCAGAAGGCAGCAGATTGTATCAGATTACTGCTGAGTGAGATGACATGTTGATGCTGACGGAGCACTGGACATCATCATCTCTTTTTCCTCCATCTTTGAATTAACATGACGCTGACATGATGAGTCTGTGTCATTTTCATCATAAGATTAGATGCATCTCCGTTTGTACCGGGTGGGGGGGGGGGGGTTCTGTGCATCATATTGCTGTGGTAACCAGCAGATTAAAAACAACAGTGGCAGATGGGGGGGGGGGGAGGAGGAGGAGCAACTGTAAACTGGGTCATCACACTGTGCTGATCTCTTTGTGTTTCATCCAATCTGAGCTCCTTAAAATATTTAAATCACACATGAGTTGTTGGTTTCCCCTCATTAACATTTCCTGAGATACAGCTGTGACTGAAAGGGTTGAATACTGAAGCACACACATACACAACACACACACTCACAGTTACAGTAAATATTAAGACCATTAAAGCAACCCTTACCTTTCTTGCATTTAGAAAAAATTTGATCATCCACAACTCCTGCCTCCCTCCAAGTCCCATCCCCCACCTCCTGCAACTCCACCTCCTTCCAAAGTCCCATCCCCTTCCTCCTGCAACAAGGAGAGCGAGTGTTACAATACAACCAAGACAGTCAAACGTAACCCCGGAGTTTTACAACTCAACTGATGAGTTTTAGAACAAGGTTACAGTGCTAACATTAGAAAGTAGCCTTAACGTTACTAGTAAGTGGAAACGCACAAGGAAGATAACGTTAATGTTTCAGAGGCTACGCTACAGTAGGCTAACGTTAGCCATTAGCAACTGGATGCTGTGTTGTCATATAACATTATATGTTATATTAGAAGCAAACTAAACATAACGTTACCTGTCCTGCACAGTCAAACGCAACCCCGGAGTTTTGAAACTTATTCAGGGTCAGTGGTAACTGATGAGTTTTATAATATAACTTAAGCGTTAGCGTTAGATAGTACTGGTGACTGGCAAAAAACATCATACAGAGGCTCAAGCTACAGTAGGCTACAGTAGGCCAATATTAGCCATTGGCAACTTGGTGGAGTTTTGTCACATATAATGCTATAGTCTATGTTACATTAGAGGCAAACTAAATACACCTGTCCAGCAGAAACTCTGTTGTTACTCTACTGTTAATTTATCATGTTGATCTGTTCTGTACGACATCTATTGCACGTCTGTCCGTCCTGGAAGAGGGATCCCTCCTCAGTTGCTCTTCCTGAGGTTTCTACTGTTTTTTTCCCCGTTAAAGGGTTTTTTGGGGGAGTTTTTCCTGATCAACTGTTAGGGTCCTAAGGACAGAGGGATGTCGTATGCTGTAAAGCCCTGTGAGGCAAATTGTGATTTGCGATATTGGGCTTTATAAATAAAATTGATTGATTGATTCATTGAAGAAACTACAATTACCAACAGCTCTTGTTAGAAACTACGTTTACCAACAGGAATGAATGACTGAATGAATGAACGAACGAACACAGTCTCAGCCTGTTTCTTGGTTTTCGGCAGTATAAAAACGTGTGGTGAATAAACCAGTTCTCGTCTGTGACTCAGAGCTAAATCGTGTCCAACACTTGTGACCTGCAGAAACCAGTGAGACAGAGAAGTTGGAGACGGACTCAGACTCCCAGCAGGCCGATAAGGTAAGAACACCTGTCATATATACCTGTGTGTTTGAGTGGGAGGATGTAAAGTCCTGCTGATCAAAGGATCAAACTGACATTAATTAATATTTTTCTTATTATCAACAAATCACACATTAACAGTGTTTCCTCTTGGATTTTTTTCAGCAGCAGGGGTGGCGGGGGGAGGGGGTGAGAGACATCCCTCCACCCGTACCTACTGACTTATTCATACTTCAAAAACAGCATCAAGAAGTGATTAACATAGGGGGGATCAAAATAAAATTAATAAATTAAATAAAAATCAACCAGCCACCCTCCTCCCCTGACAAGTAAAGAACAGTCCCTAAAGTGCGGTGAGGTTTGTGGGCTGTTACCTGCCACAGAGAGAGAAATGTGAACGGCTCGTTTCTCTTCTGACTAGCCACATACTGTGTGCCACCATGGCTCTGCTGTTCAGGTACTTATGGGCAGTCATGACAACAAGTTATTCACCTGGAGCCAGACTTCTCCTTCGCCGGTAAGCTGTTATCATGCGCCACCATATTTGACAGGAATACATCCTGTCCGTGTCTGTGACCCCCGTTTAACCCACAACTGGCAGGATTCCCAGTTTCGTTTCTGCTGCTGGTTGAAATCTGTACTCACACAGCGTGCTGAATGATTTATTTTGCCTGCACAAACACTGCGTTAAGACTGAAACTAACGAAATGTCAGTCTGTGAAACTCCGATATTAAACCGTTTTATCAAAAACACATCTTTAAAATCTGGTCCCAAGTATAAAGTTTTGTTTCTTATAAGCAGACCGAACCCTCTTCCTCTGTCCCACTTTGTGTTCTGGTTTGGAAAGTCCCAGCGGCTGGATGTGACCTTCACACCGTCTTCGCTCTGCTGATGGCGTTCTCAGTATCTTTCATTAACCAGCGTCAGACACTCACTCCACATCACACTGACTGACTGTCCCCTAAAAAGTGGACAGGGTCACAATACGACCTATTTCCTATTGGCCCTGAACGTTTACACACAGCGTTTATCAGCTACGACCTCAGACACATTTACCTCTCGTAGTTACCTCAGACACATTTACCTGTCTTATTTACCTGTCGTAGTTTCTGTACCTGGATCATCTTTGTGTCTGTTTTTTTCTTCGTCACGTTTCAGTGGTCTCACGTCATCGTGTCTTTGACTCAATCTAAAGTCAGATCTCCAAATCAGACTTGCAGCACGTGTCCTACTTCCTCTGGCACTGACACGTCGTGTCTTCATCCTTCAGGCGGAGTTAAAGGACGAGGCGGAGAAGCCCATTGAGTCTGCAGAGAAGAGCGACAAGATGGAGTCCACAGACAAGGTGAAGAAGGAAGGGGCGGAGGCGTCGGAGCGCGAGGAGGAAAGTGAAGACGGAGGGGAGTCTAAGACGTCTTCAGCAGGTTAACAATAATAATAATAATAATTACAGCTGCACCCAGCGATGAACGGGCTCTCGCACAGCCAGCTGACTCAACAGTTCAATTTTGTGATCGTAGAACACTGCACGCATGGCATATCCTTCATAAAATGTGGCTGCTGAACTGTCCTATTTCACATTTAATACAATTTCCTCTTTCCACTAGAGGGCACTGGAGAACACGCTAATGATATGTCATGATTCTGTTCATCAAATATTGACCACAGCATTTAAATTTTAGGTAAATCAAAAGACAAGTGTCTGATAACACCTAGTTCCTGTTGCCATTAGGTGGCGCTACGACTATAAGGAAATATGGTCATTTAAATGTGTTCAGGGCAGGACTAATATGAATCATATGAAGTTTGGTGGAGGTCGGACCATTTACTTCCAAGTTAAAGCAATGACGAGACCTCAGAATTTAACGTTCCGCAGTGAGTGTGCCATTCAATATTGACCTTGTTATAACTTTTGACAGGGATTAAAGGTCTCCGGCACAGCACCGGATTTCCGGCGTGGCGAGGTTTCTGTCCAGCACGGGCAGACGTGCTCTACAGTGCGAGCATTTCACTTACATTTGCCCCTAAAAATATATATATGTGCAAAACGGGAAAATGATTTAGGCGCACACAACCTACTGTTTACCGTAATCGGCATCAGACATTTTTTCATCTAACTGATCGAATCAATGTATTTTAAAACTTGCTCCTTTCGCTCTGATAAAGCCGTCTCCCTCCCTGCCTGCAGTCCCCACTGCACTGGGCTTGTAACAATGTCCCGCCTACAGCCTCCTCTGATTGGTTACACGGCACAAGTGATAGCCAGTCAACACTGATGCCTGTGCATGCTTTCACATCATGTCACATTGAGACACAGAGCACAGATGGAGCAGGAGAGGCTCCGGTAAGCCAGCGGCCATTTTGAAGGTCAGGTAACAGAAACCAGACAGAAACGAAAGTTGCAATAAAAATCCTCTATGCTGAAGTTTTAAAGTCACCACCACAACATTATATGATCCATTTCAATGATGACATGCTTGCCCAGATGCGAGATTTCGATGCAACTGCCTGTTTAATTCCCATCAAGCGCGATACAATTTTGCAAACAGCCTAAATGATTTAGTTTCTAAAAATAAATAGCACCAAGGCAAAAAAGAGATGTAGGAGCTATAAGTCAAAAAGTCTGGTAACCACTGAAAGTTTAATCTTTATTTATGAACTCATTATGTTATAAAAGTTTAATCTGAAAACTAACTACTAAAGCTATAATCTTTTTGTTCGTTTTGATAATAAACACGTTCCTTTGCAACACATACATTTCTATTCATTTTGTGACGCAACACCAAGCCCCCCGCTCCAGAAAAGATTTCAGATTTCAGGCACACAAATCTTCCATGCTCCACATATAATTTTTTCTTGCTTTAACCCCTGTTTTGATCACAAGGTAGTCAGGCTCACGTAAACCAAGTCTGAAGCCAGTCAGATTGAATCTGCAGGACATACTCGTTAAAAAATGTGTTCAGGGTGGGACTAATATGAATCATGTGAAGTTTGGTGGAGTTCGGACCATTTACGACATCTATTGCACGCCTGTCCGTCCTGAAAGAGGGATCCCTCCTCAGTTGCTCTTCCTGAGCTTTCTACCATTTTTTTCCCCGTTAAAGGTTTTTTTGGGAGTTTTTCCTGATCAGCTGTGAGGGTCCAAAGGACAGAGGGATGTCGTATGCTGTAAAGCCCTGTGAGGCAAATTGTGATTTGTGATATTGGGCTTTATAAATAAAATTGAAATGAAGAATTGAATTGAATTAAAACACAACACATGGGAAACTTCCTGATGGGTTTAGGCAATGGGTCATGAGACTTTTTTCTGCATCTGGGCACGATACACGTATGTACCGTTTTCTTTGCCTGACATTGAAACGTGCGGCAGTGGCTGCCCACCAACCAAAGCCACATCACATGTAAATTCACATGGTGACTGAAGCGCATGCCAAAATTAGCGGGTTTTCGAGTATGTTGAAACCCCTAAAAAGGCAAAAACGAGGAAAAATAATAATTACTTAAGTAATTTTTTTTTTTTTAAATACTTCATTAATCACTCTGAGGGGAAATTAAAAAACTTTTCTCACTCCGTTTTCAATTACACACAGATCCAAAATACACACATGCACAAACAGGACCTATACATGCACAAAGTGGAGAGATGTCAGAGTGAGGGGCTGCCTTGGACAGGTTCCCCGAGTGGTTGGGGATTCAGTGCCTTGCTCAAGGGCACCTCGACAGGGCCCAGGAGGTGAACTGGCACCTCTCCAGCTACCAGTTCACACTCCATATTTGTGTTACTGAGCTCTGAGTGTCAGGGGGACATTTAAAGAAGTTTACAAAAGAAATAATCCCATGTGCATGGCATCTTTTTATGACGTCCAACAAACAACAACCCAAAGATGTTCGATTTACTACGACTGCATTATGAGATTTGAATTATTTTTTTTTTAATTATTGTTCAACATAAAAGAATTTTCTGAGTCGTTTAATTGTCTCTACAAATCTCCATCTGTTGTCTCTCAGACCCCGGACCGCCACCTGCACTGCAAAATCCTCTGGAACGAGACAGTGTTTAAAAAAAAAAAAAACTTTTTAAAATCGGAAAACTGATTTTCTTCCGTGGAACAACACGATCGATTGATTGATGTTAAAGAAGAGCTCACTAATTCCACCTGTGGAAACTTCACCTTTAACCCTGGTGAAGAAGAAATGACAAAGGTCAGCAGCTACATACTTGTCGTGTAGGTGGAAACTTTACCTTTAACCCTTTAAAAACAGACGGCTGCAGACAATCGAGTGTTTCCTGATCCTGTTGAAATAGATCTAAAAGAAGAATTTTGATTCTTTCTGCAGCAGAAACTGAAGGCTTCTATTTCACCGCCGTCATGATGTACACTAATGATGTCCTTGTACCACTTGTGATGTGGCCCCAGAGGAACGAGGAATGCTTTCTCAGTTTGCCCGTAAAAATTATCATAATGGGGAATAAAATGTTTCGTGTTTTTATTTTGTAAAACCTGATGAAAACAACACGTCAGTACTATTGTTAGTTATTCTGGTTTATTGACTTTAACAACCTTGTAGCTCAGGTTGTGCAGATTTTAGAGATATAAAACTTTTCTTTTGCAGAGTTCAAAGGTTTAAAACCACGCGTGAGTGCAGAGCCACATGTTTGTGTCCAGAGCTGTTAAATTTCTGTCTCGGTTCCCATCAGACAAAGACAAGGAGGAAGCGATGGAGACATCGTCCTCGGAGCAGGAGAAGGAGAAAGAGGAGAAGGCAGCTACAGAGGAGGGAGATGACAAGAGGAAGAAACTGGAGCATGACATTGGAGAAGGAAACATCGCTACTGCAGCAGCTGCTGCACTGGCATCTGCCGCCACCAAGGCCAAGGTAAGAGTGCGACACACACTAACATCTGCCCAGTGCTCACCTGATCCATCTGTATGGTATCACCACAGCAGAAACTGTCACCTGGGGGGGTTAGGGTTAAAAGTTGGACATGGATCACATGTTTATGGGTTGTCTGCGTCCTCTCAGCACCTGGCGGCGGTGGAGGAGAGGAAGATCAAGTCGTTGGTGGCTCTGCTGGTGGAGACCCAGATGAAGAAGTTGGAGATCAAGCTGCGACACTTCGAGGAGCTGGAGACGATTATGGACCGAGAGAAAGAGGCTGTAAGTCAACAACCAGCTGTGGTTAAAGTTCTGGTCCAGTGTTGACCCAACACAGCTGCATTAGTTTATTAATTATCAAGAGGAAGTCCCACCCACTCACTCACATTTCAGGAGGTGGGCGGGACTTCCTCTTGATTATTGAAAGAGCAGAGTGGCACATGCAGTTTGTTAACAGTAAAGGTCTTTTGTTTTTGGGTGACCAGAGGAGTCGTGACAGAAAACTAAAACTGCACTAATAAGACAACAGGGGTGTCCAAAAAACCGCTAGCGACGTAGCGCTGCTGTTCTTAGCTAACGTTTGTATTTATTTATGTCACAGTGGTGGACATGAAACAGCTGACTGATGAAGGCAAGATGAATTATCTTTCAAAAGCTTTTTATGTCACTACAAAAATCCAAATACTGAAACTTTCACTCTGAGCTCTGTGTCCTGCTGCTGGACAAATCCTGGACACACCAGAGACACTGTAGGACTCTGTCTTCATGGTGGACACACGGGGACAGTCTCACAGCTGTAAATAAAGCATGAAAAGACGAGTTTACTGAAGTTTTCTAAAGACAAGTCAGTTTTAGGTCTGTGCACGAACCGTGTCCTCTCGTCCTCCAGTAGAATGTAACGACTCTTCAGAGGTCTGTGAACGCACCGTGTCCTCTGGGTTCAGGTGAATCTTGTCATGGAAACTGTTCCTGAGATCATTGAAGATGACGGCAGGTCAAACTTTGTTCTGTTGGAGGTTGATTTATCGGTGCAGACATAAACTATCGGTAATGGCGGATCGGGGTCAGATACAGGTCGATCGCTGTGACCTAAGGTGGTCATATGGGGGCCAGAGTACGTCTCATACAAAGACAGGTCATGTGTGTTTTAAATAACGTGTTTGATTTAAATAAAGTTAATTAACGATTTATGTCTTAATCAGGCCGTAATAAACACAATATTATGTTGTTTCTGTTTTGGTAACAAAGATGTCCACTGTAATTTCACCAGGATTAAGTCACAAACATCACGCCTGCAACAAACGTGAAATTAATTTATGATGCGTAGAAAGAGGTATTTTTTTCTCTCTGAAAATCACATTTTTGACTCTTCCTAAAACAGAGTTCAGATTCGTACCACTATATCAAACTTTAGAGGGGGTGTGGCTTACCACATAAACAGAACTAACTCCATAACTGTTGAGTCAGTCATCACAAAGCTGAAAGATAATTGTCAAAGAGGTACCAGGAACATAAAGTTTCCTTCAAAACCAGGGGGCGCAACAACTGCAGAAACTGGGCGCGGCCTAACACAGACCAGACTGTCAATCAGAAACTGTTTGTCCACCCCTAACCACGCCCCAGACCGTTTAACCCCGCCCATTGTATATTTTAACCCTGCCCCTGACCCCACCATAACTCCAAACGTTGAGGATATCTTTAACATTATTAAAGTTAACCCATGTGTGTTAAAGTATCTTGACAGCAATCAGTAGGGGGCGCCACCTGTTCCAAACAAGTGCATTTGCCTTTCATATAAATCAATGACATCACCAAACTCGCTGGATATTTTTAACCAACTTATTAAAGCATAACAATAGGAAGTCACAGTGTTTCCAAAGATTGGCGCGGCCCAGGAAAAGTCATGATGTAATCGTGTTCCTACCATGCTGTCTTTATTATCGTGTTGGTTTTTCTGTTTCCTGTCCATCTGTCTGTCAGTCCTCTTCCTGAGGTTTCCTCCATCCTCTGGTCAAAGGACAAAATTGGACATGATTCTATAGAAGTCGGCCAGACGCTGACCGCTGTTGATGTTGTTTATTTTATCAAACATCTTCATGGAATCATTTTTGATGGCGTTTCCCTTTGTGCAGTTGGAGCTTCAGCGGCAGCAGCTGCTGACCGAGCGGCAGGCGTTCCACATGGAGCAGCTCAAATACGCCGAGATGAAGGCAAGGCAGCAGATGGAGCAGCAAGCCGCCGCCGCCGCCGCCGCCGCCGCTGCCCAGGCTCAGGGACAGGGACAGGCCCCTGGATCTGGACCCCACTCTGGGCCCCCTCCATCAGGCATGCACCCCGGAGGGCCCCCGCCACATCACGGAGCACCACTGCCCCACCATGGAGGGCCACCACCCGGTGCCGCCATGCACCCCGGATACCCCCCCATGGGTCACCACCCCATGGCCCCCCACCACCCAGGACAGACAGGTGAGACACGGAGAGCAGGTGGAGGCAGTCCATCCTGATCCTTGGTTAACGCAGTGCAGACACAGCACATGTACGGTCAGACTGCTGGAGCGTTCAGAGTTCAGTAACACAGACAGGACGTTGTGGACAGACACATTCAGATTGCTGCAGCCTCACAGAACCTTCAGATCATGATGGGACAGAACAACCGATCACAGCTAACCTGAAAACACATCACCTTTAACTTATCCTTAATGTAGCGGTGAAACAGTTCATGACCTCATGATGTTTGAACAATCCGAGGTTTCCGTGACAATGCAGAGAAAATGTTATTATTTATGAAGTATCTATGTTTTAATTTTTATCTGGTTCCATTTGATTCCTGATGACATCCTGCTCTTCACTGCAGGACCAATGGGACCGGGTCAGCCGATGCCGGGACGGATGATGGCTGGTCCGCCCTCCGCTGGCCCCCCTCCTGGCGGCATGCCTCCCATGATGCCCCCACGCCACCCTGGAGCTCCTAACGGCATGTGTGAGTACAGATCTCATTGTGTTTGGTTAACATGTTAACTTTGTGTAACTTTGTGAAGGTTTTTGGGGGGAAGTTGTGTTTCCACCTTCACTTACACAAGTAGTCTGTGGTTCGCTCGTTTCTCCACCATGTTGAGTCCAGAGCCAATCAGCAGCTGAGCTCAGATGTCCAATCAACAAAGGTTGTTTTTTTTCTTAAATGCTTTGTTGTGTTTGTGGCTCCACCTCCGCTGTCGTTCTGAAACTGTAAACATACAAGAGGAAAAGGGAGCTGACATCTCCTCTATCTGGGTCAGGGTATCAGCCGGGTCACAGTATCAGCAGGGTTAGAGGCAGGGTATCGGCAGGGTGAGGGTTCAGGTTTCGTTTCTGGGTTCAATAATCAAGTGAAAGAAAACCCTGACCCTGCTGACCAATCAGAGCTCGTCAGGACATTAAAAGCTGTGTAAGACTTGATAGTTGAGTCGTTATAAATCCTGAAGAAGTAAGGCTTCTTCTCTGGAGCCTTTGTGCTCCACTGTCTCTCAGGTTAACTCATATCGTAGCAGTGACTGGATAGTGTGACGTGTGTGGTTGTGCTGCTGCCGTGGTCCTGCCAGATACCTCCTGCTGCTGCTGCTGCCATCATTAGTCTACTGTTATTATACACATATGATTATTATCACACATGTATACTGCCAGATACTAATATATACTTTCAACATATTGTACCACAGTAGCCAGAACTATAACGATAATATTATTACTTTGATGAATGTTGTTGTAAGCTACTACAGATTACTGTCATTTTATTATGCTGATCTGTTCTGTACGACATCTATTGCACGTCTGTCCGTCCTGGAAGAGGGATCCCTCCTCAGTTGCTCTTCCTGAGGTTTCTCCCATTTTTTTTCCCCTGGTAAAGGGTTTTTTTGGGGGAGTTTTTCCTTATCCGCTGTGAGGGTCCAAAGGACAGAGGGATGTCGTATGCTGTACAGCCCTGTGAGGCAAATTGTATTTGTGATATTGGGCTTTATAAATAAATTTGAGTGATTGATTGAAAAATAAAATAAGCCACGCCCCCTCAGCTGTTGATGTAACTCATGATGTCACGTAGAAACATGTTGATTCAACATGGCATCACTTTGTTTACAATCATATGGTGAGACGTTAACCTTCACGTGACCAGTGAATTTAATGTTGTGTCACTACTTGAACTGGAACCACGTCACCAAGCGTGACATCATCGTTTACAGATCAAACAAAACAGGAAGTTTTTACATTTTCAATTTACAATAAAAATTATTTTATTTCTACAAGATCTGATTTTTTTATTATTATTATTATTATCGTTCAACATACAAAAAAAGTGTGAATCGTTTAATCGTCTCTAAAAATCTCCATCTGTCATCTCTCAGACCCCGGACCGCCACCTGCACAGCCCGACGCTGTACCTCCTGTTCCTGTTGGTCCTCCGGTGCCAGCGAGTGGACGAGGGGCCGACAACTGAAACACACACACACATATATACACACACACACACACACACTAAACTAATTCCGTCTCTCTGACGGCATCCGCTCCATTTGTTTCCTTCATCATCATCTTCATCACACACAAACACACACTCAGGGGTAACCCAGTACACACATGCAGACTTCCTCTCAGGGCGCAGCGGCAATGGTCGTCACAGTGACTGAGGTCATGTAGTAATAAACACTGTCTGGTCACACAGAAGCTGAAGAGAAAACGACTGGACTCAAACAACAGAATGGACTCAAACAACAGAAACTCTGTCTCATCTTTTTCCTCTTTCCAATGACACTGTAAGCCCCGCCCTCACACCATCTCTCCATAACACACACACACACAGGTGATGATGTGAGCCCTGCCCCTCTTCTGTCTTGTAGAGTATCTACCTCTCGCTCCTCTTAAAATGATACACTGTACTGTCTTTGTGTGTGTGTGTGTGTGTGTGTGTGTGTGTGTGTGTGATGGCGTTCACTCGTCTGCCTCTGATGTCATCTTTGGTCAGGTGCAGACAGTTGGTAGAAGGTGGGTCGATGTTAACACAGATGGAAGGATCTGATTGGCTCTCGACTGTCAGCTGCGTCGTTTCCTGCTGAAGATTCAAATCTTTTAAAAAAAAAAGTGTCAGAAATACAGAGTTCGATTTTTCCTGAACAGCTTTCGACTTTGTTTGTTTGTTGAGGATCATTTTTATTGATCAGCTTAATTAACACACACACAAACTCACACTCAGACATGTAGACTAAGCTGAGGCTCACACTGGAGGCTACATACACACATACATACACACACACACACACACGAAACACTGGACACACACACACACACAGGTATAATCTCCTGCTGACCTTCACACACCTGAAACGTGACCACATGAGTGACGCTCTTTGCTCTTCGTTGGCGCCGTGGGCTTCTAGATGTTTTTAGGTGCTGATACAGTAGCGACTAACCCCTCCCTCTTCTCACCTAGTGCTGCCTACCTCGCTAACCCCGCCTCTCGTACACACACCGCCACAGGAAAACTAAGCAATATCCTCATTCCTGTGTTTCAGCAACGAGAAGCAGTTGTGACTCAGTATTTAGTCTTCGAGTTCCACGTCTGGTGATGTAGTGCAAAAAACTGGAGCTAAAAGTGGACAGCGAACGCACCGCCCTGCGTCCAATGGGCGTGTCTGCTGGTCGTCTACGATACGAAGAGAAACTTAACAAGACATTTACAGACGTCACAGTGACCTTCAAGAGTCTGTAAGAAGCACGTCACTGAAACAATGATCCGAATTCTGATTGGTTGGAGGATTCATCAGCTGATTTTCAGATAATGAAACAGATTTTTGTTGAACAAATTAAAAGTTGATTCTTAAAATCTAAGTTTGTTTCCATCAACGTGACGTGAATTATAAATTTCCCCTGAAGTTAAAGATGCATGTCGGCAGCGGCATTCAGTCAACATAGGTTAATGATTACGTGGTCATAACGTGAAACTCCTCCTCTTCCTCCTTCGCTAGCACTGTTAGTATCTCTGCTACCTCTTCCTGTTTCACCTGCTCACCTGTTCACCTGTTAGCTACCTCCTCTTCTAGAATTCTTCCTCCTTCTCTCTGCTACCTCTCTGCTCACCCCTTCACTACCTCTCCTTCACATTTCCTCTTTTTGTTCCCGCCCACGTGACTGCAACATCACTGACTGTTGTCATTCGTGGCGCCCTCCCTCCACCCATCAGGACGGGCACCGCCCCCCCCAGCCCACCCCTACATATTTACCATCTTTAATAATACTTTTTTGTGTTCATGTATTTTTAAGGACGAGTTTTGTGTAGATGGAAGTTTGTAGCATCTGTTTTCATTTTGTATTTGGTCTGTTGGTACCTGGACCTGGACACTGTCGAATAAAATGTTTTATATGAACCTGACGGCCTGACTTGTTATTTTGATGACATGATGCATTTTATTTAATTTACCTAAACACAGAGAAAAATGATGATTTAAAGTCTGGTCAACTGTGAATCAGTAGTTCTTTGGTTTCCTCTGCATTTACGTTTAGCTCACACACAGCGCCATATGGTGCTCTGAATGGACGACTGTGTTGGACTCGCTCTGGACGTCATGCTCAGTGTGACTTGCTCAGGGTTAAAATAAAGAGCCGATACTCAATTTTCATATAGAAAACATCTGTTTCTGGTTTCTTATTGAAAACCCATCATTTACTGCAGATTTGACTTGAGACCGCCTGTTGACGCTTCAATTAAATGACTCGATCAACGTCGTGTTTTCTGTGTCAAGGGCCACCTGCTGAGCCTTTCAGCCATGTGTTGACCGCCAACATTATGACACTGTGATGGCTTTTTTCAACCTCAACATAAACTAAATACCAGCAGCGCTGTTCCAAACTATGAAATCTGACTTTAACCACAGCTTCTCGCTGCACTGACGATGATGTAATTTACACACAGGGATCAAAGTTATCTGGCACAGCGCCGGATTTCCGGCATGGTGAAGTTTCTGTCCGGCACGGGCAGAAGTGCTCTGCAGTGCGAGCATTTCACTGGCATTTGCCCCTAAAAATATATATATGTGTGAATCAAGCCCCCCGCTCCGGAAAAGATTTCAGGCACACAAATCTTCCGTGCTCCACATTTCAGGCACAAAATGTTTTCTTGCTTTAACCCCTGTACACAACACGGGAGGAGTCAGTTCCATCTGCCTGTAAGGGGAGGAGTCAGCACCATCTACCTGTAAGGGGAGGAGTCATGAAATGATGGAACCCTGGAAGGGGTTTGTTACCTCAAGGCTGGATTACTGTAACACTCTATTATCATGTAGCTCTAGTAAATCATTAAAAACTCTTCAGCTAATTCAGAATGCAGCAGCATGTGTACTAACAGGAACCAAGAAACGAGATCATATTTCTCCTGTTTTAGCTTCTCTGCACTGGCTCCCTGTAAAATCCAGAAATGAATTTAAAATCCTACTGTTAACTTAAAAAGCTCTAAATGGTCAAGCTCCGTCATATCTTAGAGAGCTCATAGTGCCATGTTATCCCACCAGAACTCTGCACTCTGAGAACGCAGGGTTACTCGTGGTTCCTAAAGTCTCCAAAAGTAGATCAGGAGCCATATGTCACATATGTATACTATCAGATATTAATATATACCTTCAACATATTGTAGCGCAGTAACTGAACTATAATTATATTATTACTTTCATTAATGTTGTTGTAAGCTACTGTCATTATCGTCTGTCCTGCATCTCTCTCTGTCTCTGTCTCTCTTTCTGTCTCGTGTCATACAGATTACTGTTAATTTATCATGTTGATCTGTTCTGTACAACATTTGTTGCACGTCAGTCCGTCCTGGAAGAGGGATCCATCCTCAGTTGCTCTTCCTGGGGCTTTAGAAATAAAATTGATTGATTGATTTGTTCGTTTTCAGTGACGTTTTAAAGAACTGTGTGGAGCTGTGAGAAACCTCTCATCTCAGATTCATTTAAATAAAAACACAAATTATTCAACGACTCAAAAAATAAAACTTCTTAAGGATGGAAACAAATTTGTGGAGCCGGACTCTGATTCCTTTTTCTGTCCTTTATTAATAGTCATTAATAATCAATCACCACGAATCATCTCACAGCCCCCCAAATTTTGACTTAACTAACATTTAATGAAGTTCAGCTAACAGTACGTGTTCCTAAACTGTCAGCAGGATTTCTAATTAAGAACTTTATTTTCAGTTTACTTTTATTTAACAAGCTCACCTGGGCCTTTGAGAAGGAGCCTTTGTTTCATCTTTGAGTCGGTGGTTTAATTTTAATTCATGATTTTGTTTAAAATCATGATTTCAAGAGTCAAACTGGAATCATCTTACTTCTACTGTTATTATACACATATGATTATTATCACACATGTATACTGCCAGATACTAATATATACTTTCAACATATTGTACCATAGTAGCCAGAACTATAACGATAATATTATTACTTTCATGAATGTTGTTGTAAGATACTACAGATTACTGTCATTTTATTATGCTGATCTGTTCTGTACGACATCTATTGCACGTCTGTCTGTCCTGGAAGAGGGATCCCTCCTCAGTTGCTCTTCCTCAGGTTTCTACCGTTTTTATTCCCCGGTAAAGGTTTTTTTGGGGGGAGTTTTTCCTTATCTGCTGTGAGGGTCCAAAGGACAGAGGGATGTCGTATGCTGTAAATCCCTGTGAGGCAAATTGTGATTTGTGATATTGGGCTTTATAAATAAAATTGATTGATTGATTGATTGATTGAAACTGTAAATCAATAAAATGTTTGTTAACTCAGATTTATTAAATACTGGTTAAAATGTGTTTGGTAGATTCTGCATATTTGGTGAGCAACTGAACCTCAGAGTGCCACAAGGTTCGTCCAATCAGAGCAAAGATGTTTTAAAAAAAAAAATGTTAATGTAATGTTAACGCAATTTTTCAAAAAACATATTCCTGTGTGTCTTCGACTGAAAGAGAAGTCGTTCTTTTGTCTCTTTATTTCTTACATTACTTTTTATTTTATATCTGTAAAATGTTACTCCTTAAGTTTTCTTTGTAAATGAACTAACTTTTTTTTCTTTGGTTTTCAAACAAAAACACCTCAGAGCAGCCGCTGTTATCCAGACTTATTAGATTTTATTTGTCTTTGACCTGAGCGAGACGTTAAAGGGCAACTAAGGAGATGGTTTGTATACAATTCATAAGGATGTGTTTAACAATCGGACAGCAGAGGGGATGAAAGACTTGGAAAAGCGATTACCCTTGCAAGCAGGTTGGGCATAACGACGCCATGAAGGCAATAGTGAAAATTCACTTGCTAAAACATGCCCGGAAGTACTTAGAATGCTGTGTGACTTCCTCAGAACCTGTTGCTCCCATAGAGGACCTAGGTCTCTCTGCTTAAGTCCGATAATCTTGGAACAAATTTTCACATTTTTAATGTGTGTGTGTGTGTGTGTGTGTGTGTGCGCGTGTGTTTAATGTGTTTGTGTGTGTGTTTAATGTGTGTTTGTGTGTTTAAAGTGTGTGTTTGTGTGTTTATTGTGTGTTTGTGTGTTTATTTAATGTGTTTATTGTGTTTGGGTGTTTCATGTGTGTTTAATGTTTTGAAAGTGTGTGTTTAATGTGTTTGTGTGTGTGTTTAATGTGTGTTTGTGTGTTTAAAGTGTGTGTTTGTGTGTTTATTGTGTGTTTGTGTGTTTATTTAATGTGTTTATTGTGTTTGGGTGTTTCATGTGTGTTTAATGTTTTGAAATTGTGTCTTTAATGTGTTTATTGTGTTTCATATGTATTTAGTGTGTGTTTAATGTGTTTATTGTGTGTTTATTGTGTTTCATATGTATTTAGTGTGTTTAATATGTTTGTGTGTTTCATGTGTGTTTAATGTGTTGAAATTGTGTTTAATGTGTTTGTGTTTCATGTGTTTAATGTGTATTTCATGTGTTTATCGTGCTTAATGTGTTTAATGTGTGTGTGTTTGTTTAATGTGTGTTTCATGTGTTCATTGTGTGTTTAATGGGTGTTTAATGTGTTTATTGTGTATTTAATGTGTATTTTTGTGTTTCATGTGTTAAATGTGTGTTTCATATGTTTAATGTGTTTATTGTGTGTTTAAAGTATGTGTGTTTAATGTGTCTGTACGTCCAGTGGCTGGGTCTCAGCGGTTAGCATTGTGCTTACAGGGGGTCAGTACTGTACTTGGTAAAAGTGAACAAATAAACATTACAGAAACCCTGAAGCTGACATTTCTGCACGTGCATTTAAAATAAACATGTTTAAACATTAATTTGAAAAACAAGAGTCCTATTTAGTCTTTTTAGAAGAAGTTTGATACACAGAACTATAGTGTGTTTCCGTCCTGCGCTGTGATCTGCGGAGGGATACACCAGTGAACAGGCACAGACATAGCCTGTAAACAAAACTCAGTTGTTTATTTAGCCTAACAATTTATCTCCGGACTATAGTAGCTGCAATGGACGACTTTGAATGCTATTTTGAGGAGTTTCTTGTAGCGGACACAGATCCAGAGCCATACCTGTTTGAGCCGGAGTATACAGATGAGGAACTCTAGGTGTTGGATGCTGAGTGGGCAAGAAGAGAGGCTGAATCCTCCAAAGCGGCGGAAAAGCAAGGGGCTGAGGGGAGACGGAGGTCAGGGGAGGATTGGTGGTGTAGCTGCGGGGCTTGTCAATCTATGCCTACGGAAGTGGAATCATTCTGCTGCACAGAATCAATCAATCAATCAATTTTATTTATAAAGCCCAATATCACAAATCACAATTTGCCTCACAGGGCTTTACAGCATACGACATCCCTCTGTCCTTTGGACCCTCACAGCGGATAAGGAAAAACTCCCCAAAAAAAAACCTTTACCGGGGAAAAAAAATTGGTAGAAACCTCAGGAAGAGCAACTGAGGAGGGATCCCTCTTCCAGGACTGACAGACGTGTAATAGATGTCGTACAGAACAGATCAACATGATAAATTAACAGTAATCCGTATGACACAATGAGACAGAAAGAGAGAAAGAAACAGAGAGAGCGACCGACAGAGAGACAGAGATGGAGAGAGAGAGAGAGACAGAAAGAGATGGACAGACAGTATTGACAGTAGCTTACAACAACATTAATGAAACTAATAATATTATAATTATAAAGCATCTTTTCATAAATATATCATTATGAAAATAATGTGGGTTGCACAGGGTAGTGTCCACAGTAAAATCAGACTATCAGTGTTTACATAGGTTACTTAGTGGCTTTGCAATCTTTGCAATAAGCTTCTGCCACCAGTGCCAAAATTTCACAGAAAAAATCTGCTTTATGGCAGGAAACGCGTCATGTATTGTGAAACTGGTCAGTCAGCCAATCAGGACTGGAGCTGGTCCTTATGAGGAGTTGGGCATGAGATAGTTGAGTCAGGAGCACAATGGCAGACGGACAAAGTTTGGAGACAAGTGAAAAATGGCCTAGCTAAAGTAGGCTGACCAAACGTCCTCTTTTGCCCAGACATGTCCACTTTTCACGTGCCGTCCGGGGCGTCCTGGGGGTTTTTATAAACTGATGATAATGTCCGGTTTTCTGTGAGTTTGTGTGTGTGTGTGTGTGTGTGTGTGTGAGTGCGGCACAAGCCGCATATTTCTGTCCAAACCCGAACCGAGCCCAACATTATTTAATGACCAAAGCACTGAATTTGTGTGTCACACAGTTGTTATGGTTACAGGGTATTTAACAGTACGGGCGTGCGCCGTGGGCACTCAGCCCGTGTTTGAGACGGGAGCGGGAGGCAGGAGGTCCGACGCTTCCAGCGAGGGGAGAGGGAGACATAAAACAAAATAAGATAAAATAGGAAAAACCTGTCTCCCTCTTTTATTTTATTTTCAGCGTTTCATCAAGGCAGAGGCGGCTGGAGGTCCGAGACTTCCAGCGAGGGGAGAGGTAGAAACAAACAGCCAGTGTGTGTCTGTGTGTGTTATGTTCAGGTGTTGTCACGTAAATAACAGTGCCCAAGCAATAAACAGGACAGACAATAGGATTTTATTTATTTATACACTACATTTTCACTGAAAGCTGACCGAATCCGACCCCAGCCCGAATACAATTTATAGCTACATTTCTGACCAAACCCGGCCCGACCCGTCGGGTACCATCGGGCTCGGATCACCACACTCTAGTGTGTGTATGTGTCCCTATTGTGGCCCATCTGAATTTCTGTCTTTGAGAGATATTATTTTGTAATATAACTGAATTTTCTATCCATACATATACATTTTAAATATATTAAAATGTTAAGGCATCTTTGAGTAAACTGCGAGTATCATTTAAATAGGCTATGTCGTGGCCGGCTGAGTGTCCTCTTTTTTGGAAATCAAAATATGGTCACCCTAAGCTAAAGAAAAGGAGCTCCTCTGTGTGAGCAGGCAAAGACGAGCAAAAAGGAGAGTGATAAAAGAAGAGGAAAAACAAGAGTAAACCTCAGTCAGGCGTTCAAGAGATGGAGGGAGCTCCGTGACCAAAGAGGCTTCAAAACCCATGTCCAGCTAGCTTTCTTTCTAATGGATCAGTAAGTAACACGGCTAAATGTTAGCTAGACCAGAGAGGACTGTACTGCACTGGCTGCTACTTCATTCCTAGCTGGCCAGCATCGCAAATCGCTGCAACCAGGGAGTGGGTAGCGAGTGTTGGTCGGCTGACATCCTGGTTGCCATTCTACGGCAGCCCTCGGACAGTGATACCCCCCTCCCTTCCGTCTGTTCTCTTCTCACGGAGGCAGCTATCGACGGACATCGCCCAGCTAAGTGAACACTGAACTTTTCACTGCAACGGCCTTAGACTGAGGAGCATCAAAATCAGTTAACGTTAGTCCACACAGTTCTCCAAAGCTAGCCTGGAAAGCAGGGGGATCATGTCGGTCACTGACCATAGATGTGAGCGCAGCCTTCGCAGCTACTGGGCACCCAGCATCTCCGACCGGGAGAAGTGGAGTAAAATTCTCTCCCGTTTGTCTGATGAACGCCTCTCCTCTCTCAATATACTCTGCCAGCAATTTAATAAAAATGAATGCCAGTTGTAGCATTTGAATGTTTTAGTAGTAAGCCATGTTCTAAGTGTGATAATGTATAGTGAGCCAGTGACAATTGAAAAATAACTCCACTGTGCGTTGGGGTTCCATTCCCGTCGGGAGTGATTTTTCAACAGTCACCGGCTCACTATACATTATCCCTTACGTGTCTACTGTTGTTTGTACTGATATTGGTATAATTTACTATCAGTTGTTTGTACTGGTACTGTGCGTTCTGCTATAATTATTTGCATTACTATTTGGTTTTTCTTCAGATAAATCTGATAATTGTTGCTCGGTCTCTTTACTCATTTATTTAGTAGAGTGTCCATACACCTTCTCATTCTACATATACATAGAGGTATACTGGAGGCTTTACAGCCTACATTTTATTGATTATCTCTCATCCCCACACTCAATTTAGTGCGAGCTACACCGCTGACGCTAGGTGGTGCCGCACTAAAAAAAACTGAATCCTATCTGTTGCCTCTTTAAAATCTGATAGTATACATATGTGACAATAATCATATGTGTATAATAACAGTAGAAGTATGACTAATGATAACAGCAGCAGCAGGAGGCATCTGGCAGGACCACGGCAGCAGCACAACCATACACGTCACACTATCCAGGCACCACTGTGATACGAGTTAACCTGAGAGACAGTGGAGCACAAAGGCTCCAGAAAAGAAGCTGAGTTAGTGACATGCAGTAACAGGACATGACAGACTTTTGGCTGCAGTGTTTTTTTCTGACTGATCAGGACTCAGTGACTCTTTCACAGTAAATAAAGGGTTGATGCAGATTTAAAGCAGCTGATGAATGACAGACACAGTGTTTAAAAACTCAGAGGAGTCACATCTCAGCCTGGTTTTCAGAAACAGACACTAGAGGGTTCAGGTCTGGAGTTTGGGGACAAATATTTATACCTTTTTTGGCATCTTTAGAGCAGCGGTGGTAAAATAATACCAGACCTGAAAAGTTGCTCTCCAGGACTCATCACAGAGTCTGTGTCTGACTGATGCTACAAATACTAACGTAATGTAACGTAACGTAATAATGTTTTATTTTGACCTGAAGACGCAGAAAATATTTCATGATAGATGACAGACAGATGGACATGCGTGTGTTTGTCTTAGAGACACTTTACTGCATTAGGAAAATAAGGAACAAACGCGCACTGTCTGTTTTGTGTTGGATCATATGCTGTCAGCATTTTTTTTTGGGAGGCAATGGGGGTTCATATTTTGGGGGGACAGAAATGGGGGGGGGTGATTATGTAGTCGGGAACAAACAGTTTATTTCTGCTCTGGTTAGCAAACACAGCAGGCAGCAGTCTCGGAGAAAAGACCCAGAGGATAATTATGGGATGTTCACGGGAAAAAGAACAGAGCTGTACGTTAATGTTTTTTTTTGTTTGTTTAATTACTTGATTAATTATTGATTGATAGATTTATTTATTTATTCACTTTTCTCATTGAATAAGTTCCATATAATTGCATGGTTTTATTTCTTTGCAGTTTGTCTCTGTAAAGCATTTTGTGCTGCACTTTGTGCATGAAAGGTTCAAGATAAATAAAGTTCATTAATGATCACAATGCTACTGTTCACATGCTAATGTTAACATGCAGCCTTTTCTCATTCCTACGTCGTCAAACATCATCGCTTTGTCAGTGATTTCTTCGTCAGACACCAAGGCCAATATTTTGTGGTATTATGAAACGCTGCTCGGTAATGCGGCTGGACAGCACATGTCATGGCAGTATGATGCACCACAGGACGATATCAGGTAACACATAATATGAGGAGCTGGAGAGTCCCTGCAGGGAACCATATTACCCAGCATGTAATATGTACACCTGATGGTTCACTGACAAAGCAGCGATATGTGATGACTTGGGATGAGAGCACGTTGTTTTGTTAGCATGTTTTAAAATGAAAGTACGACTCAAATGTTTTCAATATTTTTAATTGTTACTGGTAGCATCTGTCTCTGTCTCTGTTTATGTCTCATCGTGTCATATGGATCACTGTACATTTATTATGTTCATTTGTTCTGTACCACATCTACTGTCTGTCCGTCCTGGAGACAGATCTGTCCTCAGTGTCTCTTCCTGAGGTTTCTACCATCATCATACCACCATTTTGGGTGGATTGTAGAAATGAAACATTCTTACATTCACGATGAGTGTTCTCATCATGAAGGAGTTAAAAATGAAGCAGCGCTACATACATGAACTTTAAATTTAATCACCATGAAACCAGTGTCACCTCCTTGTTATGAATTTTTATGAAGCATATTAAGAAGCATTATAAAGGGTTATAAATCTTTTTGGAGCACCACGTTGGATTACTGGGAGTCTTCAGATAAATCTTTTTTTCCAGTTGTCATCATGTCTTGAATGTTGATGTGGAAAGATGGAAGACTGGAAGCTGTCGAGTGGTGTAAATTGAACATGTGACACTTGTAGTTCAGAATTGTAGACATGAAAAGTCACATGATCAGTGCAGGGATTTAGGAAGGCCTTTGTTGTGGTAACGTACAGCTGTGACTGATGGCTGAGTTCACTGGGAGTCCTGGTGCATCGTTAAGGTGATTACTGACACCTGAGTGAAAGGTACCCATCTCTGCTGTGATGAAGACGACCTGCTTTATTTGGTCAGCTGATGTTGTCGAGGAGTCGTTTCAGTTTCAGCTGAATTTGTGGATTTTCGTTTCTCCTGAACTGAAGTTGAGTGTTTGGCGGTCAGAGTGGAGCGGGATGACTCCAGATGAACATTCAGCCGCGTGAGTGCAAAAACAACATCTCTTTTCCATCTGCGCAGCTCTTTATGAAACCACTAATTAGAGCTGATGTAGGTCATGAACTGACCCCAGGTCTGCTGTTACACTCCTGCATGCTGCCTGTTTGTCTTTGTTTCAGCTAGATGATGAAACAACAGAATTTAGACCAGTGAGCGGTTTAATTTCTGCAGAGATGATATAAAAGGTTTATTAATATACAGTATGTTTCTGCTGTTCCGTCTTCTTACAAAACAAACCTTTTTTTAAATTTAGTTTTATTTTTTTGGCACTTCCTGTAAAAAAAAAAAAAAAAATGAAATTAGGTTTGTAGAGAAACTCTGACAGTCTGTTCAGAGCTGTTCTGTTTGTATAACTTTAGTTTTTTATGTGAAACTCTATTAACTGTATAATTTGTCTTTGGCACAAAGTATTTTTTACAACTGTCAGGTGGATTATTTTTAAATTTGGTGAATATGTGCACATTCTACAGAAGATGAATCCGACTCACTTCAGAGACCCTCTGACTTTTCCTCTAGCACCATCATGAGGTTGAAATAATGTGATTTTAAATGTAATATCTTGCCTTTAAATTTAGAACAGATACCCATGTTACCCTCAGGGTGAACTGTTCTTGTGGCACCACCATGAGGTCAGGTTTTCACTTGCTCTCAATCTTTTGTTTTTGACCTGCTTAACTAATGACATTCATTATCCTCAGCTGCTCTACCTGTTTAGTGCTAATTAGCAAATGTTAGAATGCTTACATGCTAACTAAGATGGTGAACTTGGTAAACATATGCATGGTAGTATGTTGATGTTAGCATTCAAAGCACCTCTGTGTCTAAGTATGTAAGTAAGCTAGCACGACTACAATGTAGCTAAAAATGCAGAGCTTCCTATTTCAACTTTTGTGTCCAACTGCTATGTTTACGCAAAGCGTCCTGTTGCTATGTTTATGCTCAGCATCCAGTTGCTACATTTACGCCTTGCACCCTTTTGCTATGTTTACACCTAGCATCCTATTGCTACATTTACACCTATCATTTATTTCAATATTTACGTGTCTTATTCAATGTTTACGCATTGCCCCCTATTGCTACATTTACGCGTCCCATCCTGTTTGCACCAAGTATCCTTCTTCAGTGTTTATGCCTAGTGTGTTATTGCTACGTTTACGCCTAGCATCCTATTTCAATGTTTACACCTAGTGTCATACTGCTACGTTTATTCGTAGCATCCTGTTGCCATATTTACGGCAAGCATCCTACTTCAAAGTTTATGCCTAGTGTCCTATTTCAATGTTTACACCTAGCTTACTGTTGGCACATTTATGTCTAGTGGCCTATTACTACATTTATGCCTAGCATCTTATTGCTATGGTTACTCCTAGCATCCTATTTCAATGTTTAGGCCTAGCGTACTATTTCAATGTTTACACCTATTGTCCTGTTGCTACGTAGCCATAGGACGCTAGGCATATACATATGCCTAGCGTCCTATGGCTACGTTTCGTCAAGAATCCTATTTCTATGTTTATGCCTAGCATCCTATTTCAAAGTTTACGCCTAGTGTCATACTGCTACATTTATTCGTAGCATCCTGTTGCTATATTTAGGCCAAGCATCCTATTTCAGTGTTTATGCCTAGCGCCCTGTTGCTTCATTTATGCCCAACAATGGAAATTTATAGAGTGATTTCTAATGATGTTACCTAAAGGAAGCATATATAGAATAAATAGGATTGGTCCAAGCACAGAACCTTGCGGAACTCCAAAACAAACTTTAGTACGTACGGATGATTCATTATGAACGTGAACAAATTGAAAGCATTCTGTTGTTGTGTTCATGCCTAGTGTCCTATTGCTACATTTACGCCTAGCATTCTATTGCTATGTATGTGGTTCATCTTCACCATCACAATCATCATCATCTTCACCATCACCATCACCTTCACCATCATCATCATCATCATCACCTTCACCATCATCATCATGATTCTGTGATTTAACCGAATCGTCCCGTTGACCCAGTTTTTACAACTCAACACACACATTTTCTGTTTCACTAAACATTTCATTTCACACACACACACACACAGCCCCCCTCCTCCTCCTCCCCGGGGCCTTTAGACACCCCCCCCCCTCCCTTTTGTTGCTTCATTATTAAACAAAGCCGGTTGTTTTGACGGCATCAAACACTCTTTTCTTTTTTTTACATAATCTCTCTCTCTCTCTCACTCACACACACACACACGCACACACACAGTGACAGCTGATTTTTTTTTTCTCCCTAGGCGAGAAAAGTGAGTGTGAAAAACAAAACACTGAAAGGTCTGAGAGAGGAGGAGGAGGAGGAGGAGGAACTGGTTGAGGAAAAGGAAAAGCTGAAGGAGGAGATGGATGGGGGAGTGAAGGAGGTGGAAAAGAAGGGTTGAAAAGTCTTGGAAGATGGAGGAATAAATGAAGAGGAGGAGAAATGTCTGTGAAAGTGTGAAAGGACAAAGGAGGCCGGGGGGGGGGGGGGGGGGGGGGGGGGACTAAGATGGAGGGCAGACATAAACATCTCAGAGGATAAAAAGTTCCTGGAAGAAAGGGAGATGAAGAGATGATTCCTGGTAAAGAGGGAGGAGGTCAAAGAAAGAAGAAGAAAAAAATCATTTTAGATGAAGGAAAGAAGGAGAGAAGAGGAGGAGGAGGACGACAAAGGAAGTGTGCTAGGAACAGAAAAGGAACAATTTTAGGGACAGTATGGATGGATGGATGAGACCAACATGGAGATTCAATGGGAATGGAAACAGCTTAGAGGAGGAGAAGGGGGAGCAGTAAGAGAAAGAAGAGGAGAAATAGTCTGAGGAGGTGAATGCGGGGACTTAACAAACATGTTTGGAAAGAGGAAAAGGAAGTTCCCAAAAGTTATGAAAGATGAAGGAAGATAGGAGGAGAGTGAGGAGGGGAAGGGGGAGGAGGAGGAGGAGGAGTGTCCTAAAGAAAAGGACAAAAAGTCCGAGGAAGAGGAAACATAGACTCTTTAAAGGACAGGGAAAAGTTTTAGGAAGGGGAGGATGGAGGAGGAGGTGGAGGAGGATAGAGGGAGGAGAGGACTTGTGAAACGGGAGGAGGAGGGATGATGAAGAGGAGGAGGTGGAGGGGCATCAGCAGCCCTCTTGTCCCCTCCCCACACGATGAGAGCGCGCCTCACTCCGCTGCGCGGTTATTTCTGTCTCAAAGCACCGATCCGTGCCGAGCCGAGCCGAGCCACGCCACGGTGCGCATCCCCGCCTCCACCACCGACTCCACCACCACCCCACCCTCGTCTCTCCGTCTCTCACCGCCGCTCTGAGGCAATGGAGCCGTAGCCAGCCTCAGTGTGCTAAGTGAGCCGAGCCGAGCCGAGCGCGTGAAGCAGCAGCGGATATGGAGGTGCAGCGCATCTAGACTGAACCACATCAGGACGAGGATTTTTACTCAGACCCACATCAGGACGGGGATTGACTCCGACCCACATTTATAAACTGTTCTCTCCGATCACCGTGGATCTTTATTCTCTGACCGTCTGACTGAGTCTGTGCGCGGTGAAGATGCGGCGGAACGAGACGAGCTTTTACACCGGATGCTTGAGACGAACGCTGCTGTCGTGCGTCCTGGTTCTGCACCTGATCCCGCTCAGTGTCCACGGTAAGACCGCGTCCTGCACCGTGTACGTTCACCATGAATCCGTTGATGAGACTCTGCAGCAGCAGCAGCAGCAGCAGCAGCCGCTGAACATAGTCCCACAGGGCAACAGAAAGGAGGTCAGTGAGCCTCCCTTTGTAGGTTAGGAAGCTCTGCACACTCAGCTGCTGCTTCTGCTGCTGCTGCTGCTGCTCAGTGACGGGATTAAACCCGGGTCCTATTCACACTCACTGAACCGGAGCCAATATATATTCCACATAATGGGTCTAGAGAAACATGGACACTGTGCTGCAGAAAAAACATTTTATGATGAAGTGGTTACAGAGTGTGTGCAGGAAAATTTGACAGATGTGAGGAGCTGAAATTAGGTCACAGTGAAGACACAATATAAATTGAATATTTCAGAGACAACAGACAAGACGAGATGAGACGACGACGATGATGAGGTCAAAATTAAATTGACAGGTATCAGAGATGTGATGAGCTCAGTGCTGCAGCCAGATAATAAAATAATTGAACAGTCTCTAACATGAATGTTCCCCATGTTGGAGACGTGACAGTGATGCAGTAAACTGGATCCCTGGAGGCACCGCGGCGACACAAAGGCTTCAGGATTATTGAAGGCCGAGAGGCTTCATGAATAATTCATGATGTGGACAGACACATTCTGACACACTGAGCCCAGAAGAAAAACACACAAAAAAAAGAGGTTTCTTCGCTCTTTGTCTGAGATTCACGGCGCGCGACCGCCACGTTACTGTCACATTAATGATGCAGGAGCGTGCACGAGATGGAATCAGTGTGGCATTATAATCCAGTTTAATCTGGCTCATTCTATCTGTGTAGATTCAAATTTATTTAATTCTATAGTTTCAAGGTGACGTCTTCATCCTCGTCTTCGTCATCCCAACATCACACACACACAAAATGATGCTGTTACTGTTTTTTTTTTTTAATTATTATTTGAAGGCAGAAAGAAATGTGACATCACTGAAAAGCCACTCTCCACTACCTTTAATTGGACTAATCAACATGACTGTGTTGTTAGTTTGAGCAGCAGGCAGGTGAAGCAGTTTGCACCTCCTCACCTCAGCAAGAACATTTAGGTTCAAACCTGCCGACTGGCGGTGTGGTGTTCAGACCGATCCGTCACCAGATAAATGTTTCATATGTGGTGGACATGTTGCTGGCTGTGGTTAGGTTTCAGGTTTAAATATCTGGTCATGTCACCACAAATATGTCTGGAAATGTTCTGAAGTCAAACAGCAGCATGCTGCTTGCTGTCTCTCCGTCAATCACCTCCACCCATCACCTCCACCCAACTCAGATACACAAAACTAATCACTGCATTTTAAAGTAATCAGTTACTTTAAGTATTTGCTTCAGTTCAGGGATTACCACTCACAGAGACGTATGGTCGTCACATGTCACCGACATGACACGTAAAACAATAAGACACGTTTTAACAGGTGGATTTTTATTGTGACCTCGACCTTTACATCGACAGCAGTCAGAGTCAGGTGAAACAATAATGGTCGGTTGCAGTTTGGACGCAGATCATTTATCCCAACAGGTTTCATTAAGAGTTTCACAGCAGCAGGTCAATGAGGTCGATCCTTAAACAGACTTTGACTCGGTGCTCACCTGAGCTGTGCATCATCACAGGTGATGTTACATCATAACCAGGAAATAAAAACACTGAACGTGCTGCTGTGGCAAATTTGACGTCTGACAAGTCCATGAATGAGTCGGCATCTTCTAGTCTCTGCAAATAGGAAGTCATTCCTCCCGACGCCACTCAGAAACACACATTTCCTGTTCCTGTGGAGGTTTTCTCAAAGTGGGGTCCACGTCAGTTCAAGTGGAGGTTCTGTTTTTGTTTCTGTCTCTGTCCCCACACCACCCTCTAAAAGATGGATGGATGGATGGGTGGATGAATGAATGGATGCTAGATGATGGATGGATGTTGGGTGATGGATGGATAATGGGAGTTTATGTCAATGATGTTTCTGGGTGGTGTTTTTAGCTCCAGCTGACATAGACGTCACCGTCAGAACTCAGTTCAGGTGGACGTTAAACAAACAGGACGTCAGATCTGAAGCAGACACCCGAAAGTAACCTCAGGCTGATCCTGCTCTTCCTCTTCCACCTCCTCCTCTTCCTCCTCCTCCTCATCCTCTGTCCTGCTGACACATTTCTGCTGGGTTAATCTTGGAGCCAGATTCCTCTTCCATGATTCCACTAACCTGATCCAGACATTTTTTTTTATTGCAGTGTGATTTGTTCCGTCTGTAGCAGCTCTGTAGTCCGTCCTCCCGTCGTCTCTGTCACCATGGCAACTACACACACACACACACACACACACACACACACACACACACACACACACACGTGGCACCAGCTGGTAGATCAGTGTGTCCGAATCATGTTCACGCTCAGAATTTTATCAAGACTCAAAATGTTTTTGGGATTTTGTTTGATTTTGATTTTTGTTTGTTCTGACCAAGAGTAATACTGCTACTAATGCTACTGCTACTGCTACTACTACTGCTACTACTACTGCTACTGCTACTACTGCTGCTACTACTACTGCTACTGCTACTACTACTACAACTGCTACTATTACTACTGCTACTGCTACTACCCATATGGAAAAGAAAAAGAAAAAAATTATAAGAAGTTCCATCACCTTCAGTGTATGTTTTATGTATTGTGCATCATATAAGGCTTATATGATTTACTCTTGAAAGTGGCCACTTTTGCATTTTTTTCATACAAGAAAATAAAAAGAATTACATAAGAATCATGTGAAATCTATGTATGTGGTATTTAAAGAAAGTACATGTAAAAGTATGTTTTCATACATGTTACATATAATTTTTGCAGTTTTTCCTATATGTCTGTTTTAAAGACATATGCTTTACATATATGAACAAATTCCATTATATATATGTTTTCTGTATGTAAAGTCAATATATTTTGGAAGGGAATTTTGCTTTATTTATGCTCATTAAAAAGGTAAAGTTCCACTGATTGTCACACACCTGAGTGTGTGAAATTTGTTCTCCGCATTTGACCCATCCCTTGGGAGCGGTGAGCAGCAACGTGGCCGTGCTCGGGAATCATGTGGTATCATACATTTGGTATGATCAGCTGGGGATCGAACCCACGACCTCCCACCTCCAAACATATATGAATATGTACCATTACATACAGTATAGTTTTTTTTGTATGTTAAGGGATATAATGTCATGATAAACTATGTTTTCTTTATGTTTTTTCTATAAGAATTCTTAAATGTCAGCCTATGAAATTTGAAATAAGATTATAAAAAATACATACTTTATATATATATATATATATATATATATATATATATGAATCTATACAGTCAGTTTCATATAAGTTTCTTTCATAAGAAACACGTGACTCACACATGAAAGTGACAAGACTTAATTTGTCCCTTTAAGGCAAGGCAAGTTTATTTGTAGAGCACAATTCGTACACAAAGTAATTCAAAGTGCTTTACAGAAGAAGAAAATGCATTAAAATCACAATACAAAATAAAAACATAAATAATCATTATAAAATGAACTTTAAAAGAGAAGAGTGCAGATAAGATCCTTTCAGTCATATGCACAGTGAAATAGAGCTGTTTTGAGCCTAGATTTGAACATTGTCAGAGTAGAGGCCTGTCTCACATCTTCAGAAAGACTGTTCCAGATTTTAGCTGCATAAAACTGGAACCCTGATTCCCCATGTTTAGTCCTGACTCTGGGCACCAGCAGGAGGCCGGTCCCTGAGGTCCTCAGAGTCCGAGATGGTTCATATGGCACTAACATGTCAGAGATGTACTTTGGTGCTAGGCCGTGGAGAGACTACTCTCCTTTACTACTGCAATTGGATCAAACTGTGTAACAAACTAGCAAAGCACTAACTGCTTGGTCAGCTCCCATAACAACTACTTTCTACCATTCAAATTACATAAATGCAGTCTATAAATGTTGTCTTTCAATACTTGTAATACTGAAAAAATGGCTGTTAGGCAAATTTTTAATTCAACGAACTTTATTCGCAAAACAAATTAGGCATAGTCACTTATATTGACTAATATTTACCACTGCTGAACAATAATCATTTCACATGGAACAGTGTGTTTGTTTTCAACAATCTGAGTACTGAAATTACACAACAAACAACAAACAGCAACAAAGCTCAATTTAAGGGGATGCTTTTACTTTTAGCTCTGTGATCTTGGCATTGATTATGATGCCAGTGCTGGAGGGTTGGGTCCCTGCCACCTCTTAAGAGTTCCATCTACAGTATATATATATATATATAACTATTTCTACAAGAATGGGATGAATAGTCTTTTTCAATCTCTGCGTTACATTGAATACATTCGACTGGGATTTTGAATATTTGCTGTGTTGATTTAATCATTTTCCCTAACTTATTGGTTATAATTGCTCCTAAAATGTTAAACAATATTACCCATGTAATAATTTTAGGAAAATTTATTTGTTTAGAGAGAAGAATATGATCCCTGGTTTTGCAAAAATGCTAAACTTAGCAACATTTTAACAGTCCTTTGTCATTACATGTTGAAAACCTGCTCTCAGTCAACTCATATGCTTCTCCCTTCAATTTTATTATCAGATTATGTTGTTTGTGGCACCACAAGTAAATCTTGTAAGTGTTTTCTAATACTTACAAGAGTTTAGTTTCACTGATTATTGTCCAACGCATATAAGTTTGATATTACATTTTTCTACTAAGGATATTGTATGTGGAATTACTGTCATATAATGTTCTTATAAGTACCCAAGTCATACAAGTTTCATTTTGTACAAATTTAATAAGGATCTTATATCTAGTTTCACTGTCGTATGCATTACATACAAGTTTCAGACAAAACTCATATTCTGCCCCCCCCACTTTTTCAACTGTTTTTAAGGCAAAACGTTGTTGCATAATATTTAATCGAATATTCTCATTTTTCAAATAAACACAAGAAGTTTGTGCTCTAGAAAAGGATCAACACTCAGTGCAACACTCAGTGAATACTCTCCTAAGCCCTATGATACGCTATTATGGCAAGGTTTAACTATACAGACCAGTGAGCAGTGATAACTAACATGTCTTTGGGGTCATCGGGTGGGAACCTCCTTTCACCAGTGTTTCGTCTAGTTGGTCCCACGACACCTCCAGGAGGCTAGACAGTGATCTCTGGCGTCCCAGAGACACTCCCCTAATGCCAGGTCTCACTGCTCTCCACACCAACACAACAACCTCCTTAACCTTACTTACACATGGCTTTCTCAGCCCAAACAGCACTGCCACCTTCAACCAAACCCAGGCTCCGTACAAGCAAGCTCCAGGTAGAGGCTGTGCTGATACTACCTTTCCTAGCACATTCACCATACTCTAATTCACACACTACATAACATAACTACAGTGTAAGCTAAAGTTAAAAGAGATAACTGAACTCACAGGATCAGCAAACACATGGCCTGCTGCATGGCCTCAAAATGGCCACCAAATGGATTCAACTAGGTCACACCCACACTTAAATAACCTTCCTCTTCCTCCTTACTAACACATGGCTACAATATAAACTACAGCTAAAGGAGATAAATGAACTCACAGGATCAGCAAACACTCACCTTGCAGCATGGTCTCAAACAAAAGGGATTCAAATAGGCCACTCCCACACTTAAATAGCCTTCCTCTTCCTGGATTTCCTCCTAAGAGGAAGTGGATCTCTCCACCAGATCTCCAGGAGTTATGTGCCCTGCTTAGTAGTTCCCCCTGCTGGCCCCCAACTAACATTATTTCTTCTGTAGTAAATGAACTTGCTGGTTCTCATGGCTTCATCTGACATTTCCTTCACTGTCTTCTTCAAACTCTGTCCCCGCACTCCGAGTTCCCCCAGGAGCGAGATAGCTGATCTTGCTATAAATCCCCTACACCCCACTTCCACTGGACAAATCCTAGTCTTCCATCCTCGCAGCTCAGCTTCTGCTCCTAAATCTGCATATCTAAGCTTTTTTCTTCCCAAGGAACTGTCAGTTCAATGAAATAAACTATCCGTTGACTCAATGACCACAACACTATGTCAGGCCTCTGCTTAGTATAAACTATTTCCTGGGGAACAACAAGCTTTCCCCCCATTTCCCAATCACAAGCACCTTCTAGGCGGCCACACCCCTGCCTCCTTACTAACTTATCCCTTCTGTATTTCTCTCCCTCACGGACAAACTGAATTGCTAAATTCCTATTTTTATAACCTTCTGAATTGACCTCTCTTCGTTTCCCTTCGATTCCTGCAGCTAAACATTTCAACACCTGGTTATGTCGCCATGTATATCGGCCTTGTGACAAACTAACCTTACAGCCTGACAAAATATGCTTTAAGGTTGCCGTACCTGAACACAATGGACATGATGGGTCCTCATTTACCCACAGTTTTAGGTTCTGGGGAGTTGGAAGCACATCATATGTAGCCCCTACCAGGAATCTAATACTATTCTCCTCCATAGTCCACAGGCCCCTCCAACTAAGCTTCCTCTTCTCTACACTTTCCCAATTCAACCACTGTCCCTGTTTAGCCTGGGCCACTACCTTTGCACCCCTTACTATCTCCTCCTGTCTACGTATCTGTTCCACAACCAGCTTTCTTTTATCTTTGGGACCTGCTGTATTCCAAACCGGTTTGCCTGAGCCAAGCCCCAGGCCTCCCCGGCCAAATTGAACATTACCTACAATCTCTGCATGCCTTAGAGCTGCCTCTGCCTCCTGAACTGCCGTTCTTGGGTTCCACTTCCTTCCCTTGGTTGGGTTTGGAACCACCCTCCTAACTACCACGTCCTTACTCCCAGATAACAACAGCTCTGTCCTGACCTTGGTACATTTAAATTCCTCTGTCAAACTAGATACTGGCAGCTGAAGTATCCCTTTTCCATACAATGCAACACTACTTAGGCACCTAGGAACACCCAACCACTTCCTAATATAGGAGCTAACCGACCTTTCAATTCTCTCCACAACAGATACTGGGATTTCATAAACTGATAATGGCCACATTAACCTAGGATATAGTCCAAATTGTAAACACCACAACTTCAATTTTCCTGGAAGCTCTGACTTATCTATTCTATCCAATCCTTCAGCCACATCTTTTCTAAATTTCACCACCTGTTCCTTATCATTCAACTCTACATTGTACCACCTACCTAAACTCTTCACTGACTTTTCCCTAATTGTTGGGATGTCCTCATCATCTATGACAAACTTCCTATCACTTACCTTCCCTCTACATATCGAGATGCTTCTAGATTTACTAGGCTTGCTCTTCATGCTGGCCCACTTCAGGTTCTTATTTACCTTCTCTAGTAGCCTCTTTGTACATGGCACTGTTGTGGTCACCAGTGTCATATCATCCATGTAAGCCCTAACTGGTGGAAGATGCAACCCGTTCTGCCGTCTCTCTCCACCTACCACCCACTTAGAAGCCCTGATGATTACTTCCATCGCCATAGTAAATGCTAATGGAGAAATTGTACACCCTGCCATGATACCTATTTCTAGCCTCTGCCAACCTGTTGTGAAATCTGCCGTACTTAGACACAACCTAATATCCTGAAAGTATGCTTTCACTAAGTTAACAACTACCTGTGGCACTCTGAAGTAATCAAACTCAGTAAAACTCAATATAAAATGTAATTAAAAATGAAATAAATTAATCTTTTATTTACATTTAAATAATCATATTTGAATTATTCTGCACCCCATTTTCAATCCAAGTGGCATATTCCAGGCAGTATGAAGCAAGTGCACCATGGTTACCATGTCCGCTTATTAGAAGGAATTTGGATTGTTTGTATTTCTGTAAATTTGCTTTCAAATACTGGTAGTTAGTAGGGATGCACCGAATATATTCGCCGAATATTGCAAAAAAACACACATTCGGTATTCGGTGGAATAAGTTAAAAGCAAGGCCGAATAATAGCGGTGTGTTTTGATAATGCATCAAAGAGCGTGCCGTGACGGGTGGAGTGAAATGTCGGCAGTGTGGCGATCCGTCCGTCACGGCACTCGCATTTGCGACTAAAAATAGTTTTGAGCAAGCAAAACAGACTTAAATCATTCAGCACGCTGTGTGAGTACAGATTTCAACCACCAGCAGAAACGATAGGCGAATCCCACCGGTTGAACGGGGGTTAGGGTGGGTTAGGGTTAGGGGTCTGATCTGCCTCATTTTCACTGTGGTATCCTGATACCACTCAGAACTGTGATATTTTCATTGGTATCGTACAGTGGGTCCCAATTTTGGTACACTAATCTGGAGGGGGTTCATCTGCAAAACTAATGAAAAACTAAACAACGATATTTGGTATTCGGTACTCGGTATTCGGCCAAGCGTTTAATATTATTCGGCTTCGGCCCCAAATTTTCATTTCGGTGCATCCCTAGTAGTTAGCTTGCGTGTTTTAGTTGTGGATGCATTTCACGTTTTCGCCATTGTAATTTGAGACATATTAATGATAAAAACGGGAAAGATGTGGGGAAGCAGCTTGTCTGATTGCGTGTTTCTCTCCGGACATCTGGCGCTGCTCTCTGCACGCGCATCCTGCAGCAGAAGCTGTACAGTCCGGTACAGACTGCCACAGACTGTAGGGTACATGAAAAACCAACCATGAAACGCCAACTAACTATCCATAACTTATGGAACAATAAGATAAGGAAAAGATATGTGAGGTGACCAGACGTCCCGCATTACGCGGGACTGCGCAGCATTTCTGTCTCTTTTCACGTGTCACGCAAATTGAGACCATGGCCCGCATGATTGGTTGTCACCCGCACCTGCATTCACCCTCAATGAGAAGAAGCTGCATGCAGCGGCCGGAAAGTAGATAAGAGCAGGCCGCCACAGCGAGGCTGGTGATAAAAAGCTGCGGTGAAGTCGGACAGTTTCCCGACAGTTTCCAGCATCCTTCAGTCCGTAGACTACAGGGAGTCACAGACACACTCACATCCTGTCTGGAATGATGTCAGTTAATTAAAAAAGTGATCTACTACTACTACTGCTACTGCTACTGCGACTACTGCTACTGCTACTACTACAACTGCTACTACTGCTACTGCTACTACTACTACTACTACTACTACTATTGCTACTACTGCTACTACTATTACTGCTACTACTACTACTGATACTACTACTACAGCTACTGCTGCTACTACTGCTACTACTGCTGCTACTACTGCTGCTACTGCTGCTACTACTGCTACCGCTGCTACTACTGCTACTGCTAGTACTACAACTGCTACTAATACTATTGCTACTACTTTTACTACTACTACTGCTACTACTACTACTGCTACTACTACTACTACTGCTGCTACCAATGCTACTACTGCTACTGCTAGTACTACAACTGCTACTACTACTATTGCTACTACTGCTACTACTGCTACTACTACTACTACTGCTAGTACTACAACTGCTACTACTACTGCTACCACTACTGCTACTACTGCTGTTACTGCTGCTGCTACTGTTGCTTCTACTACTGCTACTGCTACTACTGTTGCTACTACTATTACTACTGCTACCATTTATAACTACTACTAGGCCTACTACTTACTAATAATAGTCATTCCTGAGGCAGTGACAAAAATTGTGGAGGCAGAATGTGAATTATTACGAATGTTTTTCTCTCTGCAGAACAAAGACAGACTAAACAAGGATTTGTGGTGGATCAGGATTTTACGGATCAGTGTCTGGGTCAATGTTGGGATCGGGATCAGGGTTGGGGGTCAGGGTTGGGAGTAGGATCAGGGTCAGGGTCAGGGTCTGGGGTCAGGGTTGGGGTGTTAGCCTCACACTTGTTTAGTGTCCAATCGTCCAATAATCTCAGAACACGAAACAAAGTCGTGTCAGACTTCTGACAGTGACAGTTACTGCAGTGTCATCCAGGACGTACGTGTCCTTTTGTGCAGGTATTCATCCTCGTCCCTGTTAGCGTCCAGGTGTTTCCACTCTTACTCACAGGTGCGACAGGTGCTCAGGGTGTCATTGTGCAGAAGTTTTTACCGCAGGTGGAGAAGGTTATTAAACCTGTCCGTCCTTCCTGCTGCTCAAAGACAAAACAATTAGCTGCACTATATGTTCTTTTTTTATCAGTGCTGAGTTAGCAATGTTCTCAAACTCTGGTTGTCCTTGAACAGTAATTTACATGTTTGTGTGAGTGTTCATGTAACGGTGTTTTGTGTGTGAGAGGAACCCAGAAGAAACCTATCTTGTTTAGGATTCAACTTGTCCCTGTGTCTGACAGTATGACTTCTGACTGTATGACCTCTGACAGTGCATGTTCTACACTGTGTCTGTTAGAGTGTGTATAGTTTATAGTTTATATATAGAATGTGTAAGTTTATGTATAGAGTGTGTAAGTTCTCCTGAGACAAACACAGCATAAGAAAAAAGTCTTGCAGTGTTCAGAAACATAAAGAGAAATGTGGTGCATGTATATGAGTTCCTGATGTTGTACCAGAGTCCCTCTGAATGTTTGGGTCTTGGACAGTTGTCAGTGTTTCCCCTAGGTTTACAGCTTTACATCAAACTTTTTGCTCAGGTTTGGCCCACTTGACATGCTGCTGTGTTGTACTATGGCCTATTCAAGTGCTGGAATTTACATGACAACACCTGAACGCCACACAGGCTCCAATCCAATTGAGTGTGTGTAGCGGCGTGTTTGACTATGCATAACAGCAGTCTTTTGATGGTAATTTACACACTGTCCATAACAATAACTATGTCAGGTAGCAAACTGTGTCGGGCTCGGGTCAGGAAAATGCGCTCGAGCCGCACTCTAGTGTGTTCACCTGTGTCTTTGTGCGCAAGTGTGTGTGTGTGTGTGCGCGCGCGTGCGCGCGATACAGAGAGCAGAGGAATATTGTAAATGTGCAACAATGTAGAAACAGAAATGACATGCCATCATGTAAATAAGATAAGTAACATAAGGCTATTTCGTTAGTTTCATCAAAGGAAAAGGTATATACCTGTTCTAAGGAAAGGTAACTTTACATGACTTCTGTTGTGATCTGGGGCTATATAGAAAATAAAAGGGGGGGTGGGACACCCCCCTAATATAATCTTCGGGGAAACACCGGTGGTTTGTTTATTTATGTCTTAAGTTTTACTGATTTTGTTTGTGTATAAAATACATGATAGAAATTCTAAAATGTAAAGGGAAAAACTGTACTGTGCTAAAAACTGTACTGGACTCAAAGCTGTACTGTACTAATCACTAACTGTACTAAAAACTGTACTATGCTAACCACTGTACTGTACTACAAACTGTGCTGTATTAACCACTATACTGTACTAAAAACTGTACTGGATTAAAAACTGCACTGTGCTAACCACTATACTGTACTAAAAACTGTACTGGATTAAAAACTGTACTGTGCTAACCACTGGACTGTACTACAAACTGTACTGTACTAACCACTGGACTGTACCACAAACTGGATTGTACTAAAAACTGTACTGTACTAACCACTGGATTGTACTACAAACTGTACTGTACTAACCACTGTACTGTACTAACATCTGGACTGTACTAACCACTGGAATGTACTACAAACTGCATTGTACTAAACTGTACTGTACTAACCACTGGACTGTACTAAACACTGTACTGCACTAAACACTGTACTGCACTAACCACTGGACTGTACTAAACACTGTAGTGTACTAACCACTGACTGTATTTACAACTGTATTGTACTAACACTGTATTGTACTACAAACTGTACTGTACTAAGCACCTGATTGTACTAACCACTGTACTATACTAAAAACTGCACTGTATTAAAAACTGTACTGGACTAAACTGCACTGTACTAACCATTGGACTGTGTTAACCACTGTACTGTACTAAAAGCTGTACTGGACTAACCACTGTGCTGTGCTAAAAACTGCATTGTACTAAAAACTGTATTGTACTAACCACTGGACTGTGCTAACCACTGGACTGTACTACAAACTGTACTTTACTAAAAACTGCATGTACCAACCACTGGACTGTGCTACAAACTGGATTGTACTAAAACTGTACTGTACCAACCACTGGACTGTGCTAACCACTGTGCTGTACTACAAACTGGACTGTACTAACCACTGTACTGTGCTAACCACTGGACTGTACTACAAACTGCACTGAACTGAAAACTGCACTGTACTAACCACTGAACTGTGCTAACCACTGGACTGTACTACAAACTGTACTGTACTAGTGGCGTCTGAAGTAACTGCCCATGCATATTGGCAAACTCAATGAGGCTAGCTCTCTAGCCTAGCTGTAGAATTAGTCTGTGTAGAATCTAGTGCGCTTGACAGTGATACAGTTGCAAGCATATTTAAAGACCATTCATTCGGCATTCACGTTAAGCCTTACCGTTCTCTCCCAGGAGCTGTGTTGATTATTTGGCCACTGTCCAATACTTCAGCTGTAGTGATGTGTTGGTCGCAAATGACGGGAGCCGGCTCCTCATTGGGAGGTGATCTGTAAGCTTCTCTTTGTTGTTTCATTGTAAATAGTTACAAGTTTAAAATAGCTGAATGTTTAATAGTAAAAAGCTAAAAGTTTAAAATAGTTAAAAGTTTGTTTTTATACTGTAGAATTTATTTTTTGTAGCACTCTGTATATAAATAATCAATCAATCAATCAGACTTTATTTATAGAGCACTTTTCATACAAAGAAGCAACTCAAAGTGCTTTACATAACACATGTAGCAAACAATATACACAAAAGAAGCCCCCCTTCTCCCACATATTCTCATACCTACGTACACGTACACACACGCGCGCGCACACACACACATACACACACACGCACACACACACACACACACACACACACACACACACACACACATAGATAGATTTAAAACATTGAGAAATTAATAACACTGAGGAAACGCTATCCAACACTCGGCATTGTGAAGTGAGGAAGCACCAGAGAGAAGATAAAAGATAAATTAAAATAATAAAATAAATAAATAAATAAATACAATTACAAACTGACTAAGAAGGTAAAAAATAATAAAATATATAAAATTCCGTTAAACCAGCCTAAAAAGGTTAAAATAATAAAATAAATGAAATTCTGTTAAACCAGACTAAAACACTGAAACATTAAAATAATAAAATAAGTAAAATTCAGTTAAATGCCAGACTAAAAAGGTAGGTCTTGAGTTTGCTTTTAAAAATGTCCACATTCTCTGTTTTCCTCAGGTCTTCAGGCAGACTGTTCCACAGACGTGGGCCGTAATAATAAAAGGAGGCCTCACCACACGCTTCAGTTAAAACTTTAGGAGTAATTAAAAGCCTGCTGCTGGAAGACCTGAGCTTTCTAGAGGGCTCATATGTTAAAAGCAAATCTGATAAATAATTAGGACCAAGACCATTAAGAGCTTTAAAAACCAGTAAAAGTATTTTAAAATCGATTCTGAAGCAGACAGGTAACCAATGCAGGGACTTTAAAATTGGTGTAATGTGTGCCCTCTTTCTGGTTCTCGTCAGCACTCGTGCAGCTGAGTTCTGTAGAAGCTGTAGTGGAGCAATGCTTTTCTTTAAGAGACCGGAAAGAAGGGCGTTACAACAATCAATTGTACAGGTCATAAAAGCATGCATAAGTGTCTCTGTGTTGGCTTGAGATAAAAATGGTCGGACTCTGGCAATGTTCTTAAGATGATAAAAACCACTCTTAAGTATACTTTTGATGTGAGCATTAAAATTTAGTTTTGAATCTAAAATAACACCAAGGTTTTTTACCTGCTCAGATGTGTTCAAGGCCCGAGCTTTAAGTTTAAAATCAAGTTTTTCTCTGTGTGCTTCAGGACCGATGACAAGTACTTCTGTTTTGTCCTGGTTAAGCTGTAAGAATTTATTTGTCATCCATGACTTGATATCTAAAATGCATTTTAAAAGGGCATCTATTGGCCCGGTGTCATCAGGAGACACAGCTATGTAAAGCTGTGTGTCATCAGCGTAACTATGGAAATTAATGCCATGTCTCCTGATGACATCCCCCAGTGGCAACATATAAAGATTAAAAAGAGTCGGACCTAAAATTGAGCCTTGGGGGACACCACAGTTCAATTTATAGCTTTTTGAGGAACATTCGTCCATGCTTATAAAAAATTCTCTGCCAGTAAGATAAGATTTAAGCCAGTTAAAAACAGTACCAGAGAGGCCAGTCATGGTATGAATCTGTTCAGGGGGATTTCGTGGTCGACTGTATCAAATGCTGCACTTAAGTCAAGTAAAACAAGAACAGAAAGTTTCTTCATATCCATGTTGCATCTTAGGTCATTTATAACTTAAGTTAATGCCGTCTCTGTACTGTGTTTAGCCCGGAAACCAGACTGATATTTTTCAAAAATATTATGAGAGTTTAAAAAATCATTCAGCTGATTAAAAACAAGCTTTTCTAAAATCTTACTTAAAAATGGCAGATTTGATACAGGTCTGTAATTATTGATATTTAATGGATCTAAATTGTTTCTCTTCAGAAGGGGTTTGACCATAGCAGTTTTGAGAGAAGTTGGGAAAACACCAGTCTGAAGAGAACAGTTTATAATGTGGAGCAATTCTTCGTCTAAAAAGCCATAAACTGATTTAAAAATGATGTAGGGATAGGATCTAAAACACAGGTTGTGGATTTAAGTTGGGAAATCACCTTTGTCAACATCTCAGCATTAACCAGGACAAATTTCTCTAGCGCTTCCTCACCTACAAAGATAGGATTGTGGGTGTTAAAACCCAAGGTTTGAAAATTTGACCTTATAGTAAGTATTTTAGAATTGAAATGAGCTGCAAATTCTTCGCACCTTGAGTTGGATGACATATTCTTTGTACTATTAAAAACAGGATTAATTAGACGATCTATTGTTGAGAAAATAATTTTTGGGTTGTTCCGGTTATCACTGATGAGTTTTGAGAAATGTGCTTGTCTTGATTGCTTTATTGCCTTATTATAGGTAGTCAGATGTTCACGGTAAATTTGGTAGTTGACAGTTAGTTTGTTTTTCCTCCATCTTCTCTCAGCTATTCTACAGTTTCTCTTCAATTTTTTGATTTCTTCATTTTTCCAGGGGGGTGTTGGATTAGAAACTATTTTTTTCAATTTTAAAGGGGCAACTGAATCAAGAGTGGACCTGAGTTTACTGTTAAAACTGTCAACCATAAAATCACACGAGGAGGGTAAAATATCTGCTGGAATGTCATGTAAAAGATGAATAAAATTTGCAGCCACTTCCGAGGTCAGATAGTGCTTCCTCACAGTTTGTTGTGCAATATCCTCATTTTTAAAACAATTGACAGTAAAAAACACACAATAATGATCAGATATACCAACATCCACAACAGAGGAGACACTGACAGATAAGCCGTGGGTCATTACAAGGTCTAATGTATGGCCTCTGTTGTGAGTTGGCAAAGAAATATGTTGGTTAAAATTCATACAGTTCAACATGCTTAAAAAATCTGAGGTAAAAGAGTCTGATTGATTGTCTACATGAATGTTAAAATCTCCTACAATAATACTCTTGTCATAGTGGGTGTTAATGATTGAAAGAACTTCCGAAAAATCGGAGATAAAAGAGGAACATCTTTTAGGTGGCCCGTAAACAGTCATACATAATATGGGAGGGCTGTTAAAAACAAATGCATGGTATTCAAAGGATGGATATTTATCAAAAGTACAGTCCTTAAAATCCATTGCTGTGGAGAAGATGGTTGTTGTCCCTCCACCTTTTCTGTTAGTTCTGGAGGAATATAAAAACTTGTATTTGGGTGGGGATGCTTCAAGAAGTGTTGCTGGACCATCTATACCAAGCCATGTCTCAGTTAAAAACATGCATTGTATGTTGTTATCTAAAATCAAATCATTAATAAGAAATGATTTGTTTAAAAGAGACCGGACATTTAAGAGTGCCATGTGCAGTGTAGTGTTGAGAGGTGGATTAATTGTTGATGGTTTATGTCTGTGTACAGTCCTGAGATTATTAAAATTTACTCTGGAAGTCCGTTTGATGGTGTGTCTAGTGGTGATTATAACAGGGATTGATGATGGGGTGACCATGTACTTACAACAGGGGGCGCTCGTCAACAGACTGGAGCATGACGGTGGCAGAGAGGAAGAGTTGTGTCCAGTGAATGTTGTGGTGACCAGGTGCAACTCAGGAGTAATTTGTCATGCGTGACTGTTTGTGGAAACTGCATGGAAAATGTTTGCAGCCAGGGCACGGGAACCATGTGGACTGGGGTGAATGCCATCTCTGCTAAAAAATGGTGCACGATTCCAGAAGAGGTTAAAATTGTCAATTAAAACCATATTGTGAGAGGAGTAGACGGACTGTAGCCAGGTGTTGAGACCTAATAATAAACATTTAATATAATGTATGTTTTTTACATTAGTAATTCATTTTACACATAATTTTACATTGTAATAAATTAATTTAAGCAACAAAAAAATCTGAGGAGCCACGTGGGAGGTGACAGAGCCGGCTCTTTTTTTGTGAGTTGATCCAAAAGAACCAACTCTCTTAAATGAGCCATAGTTCCCATCACTATCCGGCTGCAGTCTGCCAGTAGGCTGGTAACCTGGGCACCGAGCGGGGGAGGGGAAAGCATGTCTTGCACGTGCTCTCCAGCAACACTGGGCTGCCTGCCAGGCCCCGGGGAAAAAAACAATTGGCAGAAGTATCCAAGTTGGCTTGGCAAGTTGGCATCTGCCAAGTATCGGCAGATGCCAATACCTTTAAAAAAAACAAGTATCGGCCTGATATATTGGCCAGACTATATATTGCTTGATATCTACTAAAACCTGCACTGTGCTAACCACTGGACAGTGGACAGTTAGGGACAGCTGGGGTAAGTTGTGGACAGTAGTGGACAGTTGTGGACAATTGTGGACAGTAGTGGACAGAGTCACTCTGGACTTTGTCTTCATCCAGAGTCACTCTGGGCTCCGTCTACGTTCAGAATCACTCTGGGCTCCATCTGCGTCCAGAGTCACTCTGGACTTTGTCTTCATCCAGAGTCACTCTGGGCTCTGTCTACGTTCAGAGTCGCTCTGGGCTCCGTCTGCATCCAGAGTCGCTCTGGGCTCCATTTGCACCGCACCATAATTAACTAAGTGGTAAAATATTCCAGCAGAATTCCTGATCAGCTCCAAAAATAAAACGTCACAGCAGATGTTGAAATATTGGCGAGCCGCCATGAATAAATAAACATGGTGGAACCTGCAGTGCTGATGTGTTTATTAACGATGTGCTCGTTCAGTCCATGAACTTTCACATTTAGAGAAATGAGAGAGAGACAATTTTGTCAAATTGTGGCTGCCAACAATGACCCAGTGCTGCAGTATTTACTGTCGAAGCAGCGTCGAAGTAAATATGAGCTCCGTGAAGCAGTGTTAGGCATGACGATGGCAGAGACCAATAAAGATCTCTGTGGGCGGTTTCCTCTTGGCTACAGAGGCCAAAAGTCCTTGATGGACTGTGACAGCGTGTCCATGTGTCCACGTGTCTCCATCCATCCGCCTGTCATCATGATGCATCACGTGTCCTCATCAGCATCTGTGGTTTGTTTTCATCAGGAGTTTCCCCAGAGGTTCACCTGAACACAGCATTCAAAATGAGTGCACTGCCGTCAAGTGTGTGTGTGTGTGTGTGTGTGTGTGTGTGTGTTTGTTGATCTTTTTGTCTTTAAGAGCTTGGTGACCATTCACGGTCTTGATTCCTGATTTCCTGGTGAGCGCCGAACCTTCAGTGTGTAAAATGTTTCTGTGGCATTCTAGTAAAGCTTATTTTTTTGGTGTGTGTGTGTGTGTGTGTGTGTGTGTGTGTGTGTGTGTGTGCATGCATGTGTGCTATCCTGGGCTGCTCAGTTGATGTGTTAAACAGCAGTGGATTGTGGGACTGCTGGAAGGATTAGCCCCAGAACGACCCCGGCTTCAAAGACGTAGCTTGTTGCTGCTGCTGAATCCTTCCAGCTGTCAAACAGCCTCAAAACACACATTAGTAAAATCTACTGATCAGTGAATCAACACCGTCCTGATCATATGAAAACAAGTCAATATCATCATCAGCAGGAAAAGAGTCCTGTTGATGCTGAGCTTTTATTTTACACGATTAGTTATTGAACTAAAAATCACAACTCATCTGTCTAAAATGGAAAACAAAGAAAACAGAGATGTGCTGTTGTTAAATGTTTTCTCCAGTCAGTCAGTAAATTACCGTGTTCACTGTTTTAAATGAAGCCGTTTGAGATAAACAAATTAAAGGTGACATGTCACGACTAACTGAAATACAGATGATTCCTTTAAGTTTATTATGTCTGCACAGAAAATCTAAAAATCCATTTGTGAAACCTGACATGTTTTTACTGTAACGAGCTCAGTCTTCGTATAAAAACATAAAAACGACCTCTGTAAGTGTCTCAGTGTCTTCATTGTGTGTTTTCATTGTGTTTACTGAACTGTGTTAATACAGCTGAACATGTGACATTAAAGTCGAGGTGATGTGACGTCCGTCTTAAGACATTCTGTGAACTGAAGGAAATCATTAAAGTTAAAAATTCATCAGTGAGGAAGTTTTTACATCGTTACAGACATTTCGTCATCAAGTCCTAGAAGTTTAGCAGAGGTCATACTAAAAGATAAAGTCGTGGTTGTGTAGATGGAGAAGACATTTAGAGATGGACAGATTAAACTCTCAGAGGGTCGGGATCAGAGCTTATCTTCAGATCCTCACTGATATCCTCACTGATGCTATTTGGTGTCGGCTCTTTACCAAAGCTCCTTATATGAGCACCAGGACATGCACTCCGAACTGAACCCTGGAGATATGTTGAAGACATGTTAGAACTTTTCACGGTCACATAACACAGACGAGGTCATGGTCTGTATATTAAAGTGTTGGTTTTAGAGTTTTATCATTAAACATAAGTTTACAAGATTCTGACTCAAGAAAAAAGCTTTCAGTCTCGTGCTTATTAATACCAGTTAGTGAACATCATGATGTCATTTTACAGAACCTTCGTCCCCATTAAAAAATAAATAAATGAATAAAGTTTTATTGGCAAATCTGACGTTTCCAACCACGCCCCCGAGAACAGCACTGGACTTTAACGTCTGTTTTACATAGTGGTCAAATAACGTCCGGGTCCCTTGTGATGCCACAGAGCCCAAAAAAACTTTTCCCCAAAGTCTTCCACTGGAAAACAGATGTCTGTAAATGAGTGGATTCAAGACTGCTTCATTAAAAATATAAGAAACCTGTAGGGAGGAGCAGGAGTTCAGTGAACATAAAAACTGATGAAGAGAAGAAGAATGAAAATACAGCGGAGACGAAAACAGATTTCAGACAGAAACACAAAACCTTAACATGGAATAATTACATCTGACAAATAATTTAATTATTTTACAACTATAAACAACCAATGTGTCCTCATATTAATTATTAATTATGAAATCCTACAAGTTAGCTCCTCACGAATGACGTTAACGCACTTAACGTGAAGTTACTGTGGTTAAGGTGAGGTAAAGAAACATGGTGAGGACGTCCAATTAAAATGACTCAAAGTTCACTCAACATCCGAAACAACTGCTCTGGTCAACTTTGGTCTCCTGGGAAACAAATTGCGAACAGTGCATGAGAACAGCCTGAGCCAACACATTGAAAAATACGTTTCCTGATGATGTGAAGAGAGACTGAGTTTTCTTTTGATGAAGTGTCTGATGATAACGTTCTAAAAATAGTTCAGTTCAATTCAATTTTATTTATAGAGCTCAATATCACAAATCAGTAGAAAGCTTAGGAAGAGCAACTGAGGAGTGAGGGAAGCATATATAGAGTAAATAGGATTGGTCCAAGCACAGAACCATGTGGAACTCCAAAACAAACTTTAGTACATAAGGATGATTCATCATAAACATGAACAAACTGAAAACGATCAGATAAATTAAGAATTAAACCAACTTAGTGCAGAACCTTTTAGGCCAATTAAATGTTCCAGTCTCTGTAGCAGAAGTTTATGGTCAATTGTGTCAAACGCTGCACTAAGATCTAATAAATCAAGTACAGAGACGAGTCCTTTGTCTGAAGCAATCAGAAAGTCATTTGTAATTTTAACTAGTGCTGTCTCAGTGCTATGATGCAATCCTGACTGTAATTCCTCAAATAAATTATTATCATGGAGAAAATCACACAGCTGGTCTGCGACTACTTTCTCAAGGATCTTTGACATAAAGGGAAGATTAGATATTGGTCTATAGTTGGCTAACACCTCTGGATCCAGGGTGGGCTTTTTTAGGAGAGGTCAAAGACAAAACTAACAGCACCTCCTGAGTTCAGAGTTACAGCAGAGGACTATAACGTTACAGCTTACTGAGAGGAAATAAGTCTCCACAGGAGCAGATGGCGGTCGTCTGTATTCATCATTGAAAAAGGGAAACAGGAAGAGCGTCTTGGTGCTAGCCAGTTAGCACATGAACAACACAATCAGAGCATATTTACCGTACGCCAGTGAACAATAACACAAACCATCAAGAAACGTTTCTGCTAAAGAGAAAAATAATCTGACCTTATGGAACAAGTTGGTTTTGGTCTCGCTCTCTCTGGACGTTAGCTCCTCCTTTACTCACTGATACTTCTCTGCTCCTCACCTGAGCTCAGCTCACAGTCAGAGGGAGGTCATTCACCGACTGGCTCCTCCATTGCTGTCACTGATTCAACAAGCTGATTTAGCTGAAAAAATGCTAACAAGAGCCAGTGAGGGCAAACAGTGCGGGATACACTGCAAAGACGAAGGTGACTGATGCTCACTGCCGTCCAACCGTCAGCTCGGTGTGTTTGATTCTTGAAAGACAAGCTACAGAGGAGAGCGGGCAGACGGAGCTCATCACAGTGGCTGTTGCACCTCAAATTCAGCTGGTGCAAAGCCCAGCATCACAGTGGACAGGGTCTAACCTGTGTGATGGCAGAGTTTTCAGATCAGGCAGGAAGTTTGAATTCAGGTTGATATTGGGGTAGCCATGTTCTCAGACCACCCACCGTCGTCTGCTTTCTCTTTAACTTTGTTTTTCTTGAAACAGATACGACCTCATGTTACTTGACTACCACAACAAAGGCAGCAACTTCCTCCCACCACCACATTTGAGTTTTATCGAGACAGGCATTAAAAATCCTGAATCAGTGTTTTCTGCCCCTGGCTGTGATGCTGTCTCGTCTGAATGTGTCCCACCCCCCCTGGCAGGGAACCCCAAAGTCTCTCCAATCCCTCCCTGTGCAACCCCATAATCCCTAATCCTGCCTCCTCACCATTCAACTACATTAGTGTATTATTCCTTTAATCCAAAGACGGAGTGACCGTAAAGCTGCTTTCTGCTCGAGTCAACGAGTCGCACTCCGACAAGTCATTGACCGAAGGAAAAGTGTACAGCCAACCCCCCCACCCCCATCCAAAACATAATCAGAGATTTATACTAAAGCTTAAACTCCACTTGTTTACACATAAATAATAATAAAAAAAATTCTATATGAAATTTATTTAAAAATATATAAATATTGCTTGTAAATGCACTGATTAAGTTTTTTGTGTTTTTGCAGGAAACATCGTTGGGACCAATGCCACCGAGCCGGACAATACAACCACTGTTATCTCCCTAAACAGCAGGGAGGAGGGGCCCGTCAAGGTCAGTGAGGTTGTCATCAAATTTACTGGGACGAGCAGCTCGGCCAGTCCAGACACTGTGACCCCGAGGGCGGGCCGGATCCCCCGCGCTGGCGAGGAGGACGAGCAGAGCAGTGGCATGTTCGAGGAAACGATGATCCCAGCGTTGGAAGAAGTAGGTGCGGCGGCCCCGCCCCAGCTCAGCCCTGATTCGGCTGAGACGGAGCACCTGCTGCCTAGCAACCCACGTGGACCGGACGTCATGGAGAGCGAGGAAGAGGAGGATGAGGAGCATGTGTCACACACCGACCCGCCTTGGATTCATGCCAAGGACACAGCCGTGTTTGACCTGGATCACCTCTTCACCACCACCACCTCCCAACCCTCAACCCACACCAACCCCTCTAACCCTGACATTCTCCATGTGGACTTCTTTGACCCTTCCTCTCGTAGGCGTGGTCTCGACTTGGCCCCGCCATCTCCTTCATCACTGGCCCATGAGCTGCAGGGCGGTGACTCAACCTCCTGGGCAATGCCAGATAACTACGACTACCTCACACCCTACGAGGATGGCGTGTCCCCAACTGCTGATGAGTACACCTACAGCACCACGACCGACGCGTACGAGAGCGATGAAGACCTCCGGCTGTCCGCTGGGTCTCCGGCTCGCTCCAGGCCACGGGTCCCAGGGTCCAGCTCCTTCATCCCTGGTGCAGGAGCCCCGGTACCAAATGTCCCATTGGCAGCTCCTCCAGCGGCCTCTCCAGTAGACGGCTCGGACGGTATGGGTGGATGCCGTGTTGGCTACCAGATGGTGAATGGAAGCTGTCGCTCACCCTGCGAGATGCTGCCCAACTACTGCTTCAATGGGGGACAGTGTTATCTGCTGGAGGGGATGGGCGTCCTCTGCAGGTATAACATCACCTGAACACAAACACAAAACCAACACTGCACAGTGCATTCATAAAACTTACCACCACTGCTGGACAACATACAGACCGTAACGTCACAGCACCTCTATCCTAACCCTACCTGAATCAAACGACTGACAAAATGTGGGCGGGGTTGTCTGACAGGAAGGTAAAGAGCTAGAAATACTCTCACTCAGACTGATAATGTTTTTGTTTTATTTTGCCCTTAATCCAGAGCACAACATAGCCAAGCTTCTGGGGTGTTCGCCCTGTCTATTCCTTTAAACAGGAAGTGAGCTCACCGCCATCTATGTCCTACAGTGACTGTAGCTAAGAACGTCACACAGCCCCACCCCTAAAATCCAGAATTCTCCCAACATCAGCATCGCAGCTGTGTTCGGCTTCATCAGGCTGCTTCCTGTCTAATCAGTCATAAATACACTGACATGAACACAGTCAGACAACAGGAAGTGACATAATGAGGCTCCGCCCCCATCAGACGTCTGCTGTGTTTTGCTCAGGAACATGTGGAACATCTCAAAGTATCACCGGACAAACACACAGACACACACACACACACACTCAGTCACACTGAGCTGTATGTTGAACAGGGGCAATCACTTTTAGTCAACAAGGGAGGCTGAACTTCCCCTAAAATTTTATAGAAGAAATGGTCAAATATGCACTATTGAATTTACATTAAAATACATTCTCGTGTCAGCCCGGTGGACGCGGAGCCTCCAAGCATATGAGACAGCGCTGAGCAGGTGTTTTTTTCATGCAGCAAAGCGAGACGGTCATTGGATAAATGCAACAAAATCGTCACTTCCAGGGAGGCTCAGCTTCCCTGGAACCTAATGGAGCAGTAGGCGGGAGAGGACGCTCGGTGCATGCATAATGATTGGAGGAATTGTTTAAGAGGCTGAATCCCTTTGTGAGTGACAGCACTTCACATTTCGAGCTCAGTCCTATGTGGATATTTGCGAGTGTAGCCTTCTGACAGAGTACCATCCGGAGTTCCTTATTTCCATAAACGATAAAGCTAATTTGCACCGTTTGTACAGTTCAGGTGTTTAAACCCATCTGAAAATCTTTGAGATGTGTGTTGCAGTGGTTCTATGGCATGAGTGTGGTTGAAAAACGGCTTCAATTAAATGTTCCTTTTATAAGTTACTGTCTCGCCACAGTATGACAAATTTTATGATGTAAACTCAAAGTGAGCTTCCCCTGTTTGAAAGACCAGCAGCCACCACTGATGTTGATGTTATTGTGACATTGTTTCCCGTCTGTCGGCTGATGAACACTCGGACTCATTACCTCAGCCGTGAGCTGCAGTCAGGACTCTGCAGCAGGTCCCTGTGGAGCTGAATGTAGGTGGAGGTCAGGAGTCAAATGGATTAAGAGAATCATTTATGAAAATATGGTGTTATCCACAGAGTGGTTTCAGCTCAGTCCTCTGGCAGCACGTCTGAAAGTCAGTGATCTGCGGATCAAAACATCCTGATGAGACTTTAGAAACAGCCGCTGAGGGATTAACGCTGCTGCAGATAGACGAGCACGCTGACGGAGTCTCTGTATGACTGAAGGGATCAATACAAAACCTACAGGAACCATCACTTCCTGTCTGCCGTCACATGAGAAGTGATCAGTTCACCTCAAAACATTTTCGCCACTTCAGTCTGATATTCTCTGAAAACCTATAAACACACAGTAACATTATCAAACACACGGCAACATGATAAACACACAGTAACATGATCAAACACACGGCAACATGCTCAAACACACAGCAACATGATCCAACACACAGGAACATGATCAAACACATAGTAACATGATCAAACAAACAGTAACATGATCAATCACACAATAACACAATCAAACACACAGTGACATGATCAAACACACAGTAACATGATCAAACACTCAATAACACGATCAAACACACAATAACATGATCAAACACACAGTAACATGATCAAACACAGTAACATGATCAAACACACAGTAACATGATCAAACACACAGTAACATGATCAATCACACAATGACATGATCAAACACACAGTAACATGATCAAACAAACAGTAACATGATCAAACACACAGTAACATGATCAAACAAACAGTAACATGATCAAACACACAGTAACATGATCAAACACATGGTAACATGATCAAACACACAATGACATGATCAAACAGACGGTAACATGATCAATCACACAATAACATGATCAAACACACAGTAACATGATCAAACACACAGTAACATGATCAATCACACAATAACATGATCAAACACACAATGACATGATCAAACAGACGGTAACATGATCAATCACACAATAACATGATCAAACACACAGTGACATGATCAAACACACAGTAACATGATCAATCACACAATAACATGATCAAACACACAGTAACATGATCAAACACACAGTAACATGATCCAACACACGGCAACATGATCAAACACACAACACGATCAAACACACAACACGATCAAACACACAGTAACATGATCAAACACACAGTAACATGATCAAACACACAATGACATGATCAAACACACAGTAACATGATCAATCACACAATAACATGATCAAACACACAGTAACATGATCAATCACACAATAACATGATCAAACACACAGTAACATGATCAAACACACAACAACACAATCAAACACACAATGACATGATCAAACACACAATGACATGATCAAACACACAATGACACAATCAAACAAACAGTAACATGATCAAACACACAATGACATGATCAAACAAACAGTGACATGATCAAATAGTAACATGATCAAACAAACAGTAACATGATCAAACACACAATAACACGATCAAACAAACAGTAACATGATCAAACACACAATGACATGATCAAACACATGGTAACATGATCAAACAGTAACATGATCAAACACACAGTAACATGATCAAACACACAGTAACATGATCAAACACATGGTAACATGATCAAACAGTAACATGATCAAACACACAATGACATGATCAAAAACACAATGACATGATCAAACACACAGCAACATGTTCAAACACACAGTAACATGATCAAACACACGGCAACATGATCAAACACACGGTAACACGATCAAACACACAATGACATGATCAAACACACAATGACATGATCAAACACACAGCAACATGTTCAAACACACAGTAACACGATCAAACACACAATGACATGATCAAACACACAGCAACATGTTCAAACACACAGTAACATGATCAAACACACGGCAACATGATCAAACACATGGTAACACAATCAAACACACAGTAACATGATCAAACACACAGTAACATGATCAAACACACAATAACACGATCAAACACACGGTAACATGATCAAACACACGGTAACACGATCAAACACACAATGACATGATCAAACACACAATAACACGATCAAACACACAATGACATGATCAAACACACACTAACATGATCAAACACACAATAACACGATCAAACATACAATGACATGATCAAACACACAATAACACGATCAAACACACAATGACATGATCAAACACACAGTAACATGATCAAACAAACAGTAACATGATCAAACACACAATAACACGATCAAACACACAATGACATGATCAAACACAGAATAACACGATCAAACACACAATGACATGATCAAACACACAGTAACACGATCAAACACACACTAACATGATCAAACACACAATAACACGATCAAACACACAATGACATGATCAAACACACAATAACACGATCAAACACACAATGACATGATCAAACACACAGTAACATGATCAAATAAACAGTAACATGATCAAACACATGGTAACATGATCACACACAAAGTAACATGATCAAACACACAGTAACATGATCAAACACATGGTAACATGATCAAACACATGGTAACATGATCACACACACAGTAACATGATCAAACACATGGTAACATGATCAAACACACAGTAACATGATCACACACACAGTAACATGATCAAACACACAATGACATGATCAAACAGACGGTAACATGATCAAACACATGGTAACATGATCACACACACAGTAACATGATCAAACACACAATGACATGATCAAACAGACGGTAACATGATCAAACACATGGTAACATGATCACACACACAGTAACATGATCAAACACACGGTAACATGATCAAACATACAGTAACATGATCAAACACATGGTAACATGATCAATCACATGGTAACATGATCACACACACAGTAACATGATCAAACACACGGTAACATGATCAAACATACAGTAACATGATCAAACACAAGGTAACATGATCACACACACTGTAACATGATCAAACATACGGTAACATGATCAAACATACAGTAACATGATCCAACACACAATAACACGATCAAACACACAATGACATGATCAAACAGACGGTAACATGATCAAACACATGGTAACATGATCAAACACATGGTAACATGATCAAACACACAATAACATGATCAAACACACAGTAACATGATCAAACAAACAGTAACATGATCAAACACACAATAACACGATCAAACACACAATGACATGATCAAACACACAGTAACATGATCAAACAAACAGTAACATGATCAAACACACAATAACACGATCAAACACACAATGACATGATCAAACACAGAATAACACGATCAAACACACAATGACATGATCAAACACACAGTAACACGATCAAACACACACTAACATGATCAAACACACAATAACACGATCAAACACACAATGACATGATCAAACACACAATAACACGATCAAACACACAATGACATGATCAAACACACAGTAACATGATCAAATAAACAGTAACATGATCAAACACATGGTAACATGATCACACACAAAGTAACATGATCAAACACACAGTAACATGATCAAACACATGGTAACATGATCAAACACATGGTAACATGATCACACACACAGTAACATGATCAAACACATGGTAACATGATCAAACACACAGTAACATGATCACACACACAGTAACATGATCAAACACACAATGACATGATCAAACAGACGGTAACATGATCAAACACATGGTAACATGATCACACACACAGTAACATGATCAAACACACAATGACATGATCAAACAGACGGTAACATGATCAAACACATGGTAACATGATCACACACACAGTAACATGATCAAACACACGGTAACATGATCAAACATACAGTAACATGATCAAACACATGGTAACATGATCAATCACATGGTAACATGATCACACACACAGTAACATGATCAAACACACGGTAACATGATCAAACATACAGTAACATGATCAAACACAAGGTAACATGATCACACACACTGTAACATGATCAAACATACGGTAACATGATCAAACATACAGTAACATGATCCAACACACAATAACACGATCAAACACACAATGACATGATCAAACATGTTAAGCTTCGTCCTCCTGCAGGACGTAGGCAGCGGTGTGAGCTGATCGTCATGTTACGTAAAGATGGCATGAATGTTCGCAGGAGAGGAACAAAATAAAACTGTGAGACAGAGAGGACAGAGAAGAGGACAGAGACAGGAGAACACAGGGAGGAGGAACTGAATGAGTCAGAACATTAAAACGTCAGATTGGAAACAACTTGAAAACAGCCAAGTGCGTGTGTATGTGTTTGTGTGTGTGTGTGTGTGTGTGTGTGTGTGTGTGTGTGTGTGTATGTCTGTGTGCATGCGCGTCCTTTCTGCAGCTTGATGTAATTAAGTGAAACTTTGAGCTGCAGTTTGTTTTTATTTTGGATCTGATGACTGCATCATGGAAACACACACAGACACACACACACACACACACACACACATACAGGATGGTCAGGTGTGTATTGGGTTATTATCGCTTCAGTGTGTGATGTCAGATAGCATGATGAAATCACAGAATCAAAAGAGGCGTGACATGTAACACAACAGCGTCAGCCTCTAGTGTGACATATAACATACGTGTCAGCAGCTTTTCATAAACAATAACAATGACATCACATGTCAATAACAATCATTAAGTGTCCCTGTTATATGGCGGCTGATCTTGTCGGAAGGTAAGGAGCTCCTAGACCTTATTGTTTGAGTTAGCTGCTAACTGCCACAGCTGCTCTTCTTCTTCTTCTTTGAGTTAGCTGCTCACTGCTAACAACTGCTGTTCTTCTTCTTTGAGTTAGCTGCTAACTGCTAACAGCTGCTGTTCTTTGAGTTAGCTGCTAACAGCTTCTGTTATTCTTCTTTGAGTTAGCTGCTAACTGCTAACAGCTGCTGTTCTTTGAGTTAGCTGCTAACAGCTGCTGTTCTTCTTTGAGTTAGCTGCTAACTGCTAACAGCTGCTGTTCTTCTTCTTTGAGTTAGCTGCTCACTGCTAACAGCTGCTGTTCTTTGAGTTAGCTGCTAACTGCTAACAGCTGCTGTTCTTCTTCTTTGAGTTAGCTGCTAACTGCTAACAGCTGCTGTTCTTTGAGTTAGCTGCTAACAGCTGCTGTTCTTCTTCTTTGAGTTAGCTGCTAACTGCTAACAGCTGCTGTTCTTCTTCTTTGAGTTAGCTGCTCACTGCTAACAGCTGCTGTTCTTTGAGTTAGCTGCTAACTGCTAACAGCTGCTGTTCTTCTTTGAGTTAGCTGCTCACTGCTAACAGCTCCTGTTCTTTGAGTTAGCTGCTCACTGCTAACAGCTCCTGTTCTTTTAGTTAGCTGCTAACTGCTAACAGCTGCTGTTCTTCTTCTTTGAGTTAGCTGCTCACTGCTAACAACTACTGTTCTTTCTCCATGAGTTAGCTGCTAACTGCTAACAGCTGCTGTTCTTTGAGTTAGCTGCTAACTGCTAGCAGCTGCTGTTCTTCTTTGAGTTAGCTGCTCACTGCTAACAGCTGCTGTTCTTCTTTGAGTTAGCTGCTCACTGCTAACAGCTACTGTTCTTTCTCCATGAGTTAGCTGCTCACTGCTAACAGCTGCTGTTCTTTGAGTTAGCTGCTAACTGCTAACAGCTGCTGTTCTTCTTCTTTGAGTTAGCTGCTAACTGCTAACAACTACTGTTCTTTCTCCATGAGTTAGCTGCTAACTGCTAACAGCTGCTGTTCTTTGTGTTAGCTGCTCACTGCTAACAGCTACTGTTCTTTCTCCATGAGTTAGCTGCTCACTGCTAACAACTACTGTTCTTTCTCCATGAGTTAGCTGCTAACTGCTAACAGCTGCTGTTCTTTGAGTTAGCTGCTAACTGCTAGCAGCTGCTGTTCTTCTTTGAGTTAGCTGCTCACTGCTAACAGCTACTGTTCTTCCTCCATGAGTTAGCTGCTCACTGCTAACAGCTGCTGTTCTTTGAGTTAGCTGCTAACTGCTAACAGCTGCTGTTCTTTGAGTTAGCTGCTCACTGCTAACAGCTGCTGTTCTTCTTTGAGTTAGCTGCTCACTGCTAACAGCTACTGTTCTTTCTCCATGAGTTAGCTGCTCACTGCTAACAGCTGCTGTTCTTTGAGTTAGCTGCTAACAGGAGTCCATACTGTATGAGCACATGTAGGACTGTATGATCAGGGTCTGTATGTGGTTGTGGCTGTCTTACTGTTTTACTCTGTCACTGGTGGCTGACTGGTGGAGGTCTGCTCTTCTTGCTGTGTTGGAGCATCCGCCTGGTGGAGGTCTGCTGTTCTTGCTGTGTTGGAACATCCAGCCGGTGGTCTGCCTTCCTTGTCGTGTCGGAGCGTCCACCTGGTAGAGGTCTGCCCTCCTTGTTGTGTCGGAGCATCCGCCTGGTGGAGGTCTGCTCTTCTCTGGTTTGGTTTTGGTCTCTACTCGCCTCTCTCTCTTGTCTTCAGCTGATAGTGTGGGAGGAGTTCAGTGACGTTAATAAAGTAACTGAGGCTGTGAATCAGACTGAGGGACGTTTTCAGGCAGCAGTTCTGACTCCTCCAGTATTTCCTGCTACTGACACCCTACCTGCCTGTTCTCTGCTGAGGGAGCTCTGTGATGGACACATGGCAGCTCTCTGATGGACACATGGTGGCTCTCTGATGGACACATGGCGGCTCTCTGATGGACACATGGCAGCTCTCGGATGGACACATGGCAGCTCTCTGATGGACACATGGCGGCTCTCTGATGGGCACATGGCGGCTCTCTGATGGACACATGGCGGCTCTCTGATAGACACATGGTGGCTTTCTGATGGACACATGGCGGCTCTCTGATGGACACATGGCGGCTCTCTGATGGACACATGGCGGCTCTCTGATGGACACATGGCGGCTCTCTGATGGACACATGGCGGCTCTCTGATGGACACATGGCGGCTCTCTGATGGACACATGGCAGCTCTCTGATGGACACATGGCGGCTCTCTGATGGACATCTGGTCGCTGTTGGGATGAAAGTTGGTCAGACAGAAATATCTCTGACTTCTGGATGGACATGGGATGAAGATGAAGACGATGGTGCTCAAAGAATGAAGGTAGCACCACTATCAGCTTTGATTTGAAATCGACAGCATTTCCCATCAGCCTCAGTTACACTTAATTAGCTAATGTTAGCATTCTATCATGCTAAGGAGGTGTTTTCATTATGACCTGAGTGTTACTGTGGGGCTCTGTGGTGTGCAGACGAACACGGCAGGTTTTATTCATCAGTTTAGTCGTTTTCTTTTTCCCTTTAGAACAAAAGTTGAATGTTCTCCTTCGACCGCCGCTGCCATGTTCCCTCTACATGTCAGAGACAAAACATCGGCTGCACAAACTGAAAGACACGATTCAGCTGGAGGCGCTTTGCAGAGTTGGGGGGGAGGGGGAGGAGGAGGAGCAGGAGGAGGAGGTAAAGATTTTCAGGAGACGGGCAGAGACAAAGAAAAGCTAGACGATGTCCCTCATGATGGCTGAGCAAGGATGTGTTTGTGTGATGGAATGACATGTCAGTGCTGCATGTGCTCCATTTTGCTGCCCAGCCTGGTTGCCATGACAACCAGCACATCCCTGCATGCTTGCCTTCTTCCTTAATATCCCCCCCCCAAAAAAACTTACATAAACCTCAGTGTGTGAGCACAGGCGCTGCTGCTAGGCGGAGATATTGTCTCTGTCTCACGTGTCCACTCTCAAAATGTCTCCCACCATTTTCCCTTCAGCTGGCAAAATAAAAGTGGGAAACATTCAGAAGCAGGAGGTGGATCACTGAGAGGAGCCTGTTTAACATGTAGCAAATGTAGACAGAGCGGCGCACGTCTGACACCTGTCATCTGTTTGTGTATGTGTGTGTGTCAGAAACAAGCAAATCAGCCATCAGACTGATGTTGACACATTGGAACCAGAAACACGTTCATCACCAACTGTAACCCAAAAGGAACCACCCTCACCACTGTCTGATGCATTCAGTAAATCAATTCAATCAATCAATTTTATTTATAAAGCCCAATATCACAAATACAATTTGCCTCACAGGGCTTTACAGCATACGACAACCCTCTGTCCTTTAGACCCTCACAGCGGATAAGGAAAAACTCCCCAAAAAAAAACCTTTAACGGGGAAAAAAAAATGGTAGAAACCTCAGGAAGAGCAACTGAGGAGGGATCCCTCTTCCAGGACGGACAGACGTGCAGTAGATGTCGTACAGAACAGATCAGCATAACAAATTAACAGTAATCTGTATGACACAATACAGTAATCTGTATGACATCCTCGGTAATGACAGTAGCTTACAACAACATTCATGAAAGTAATAATACTGTCGTTATAGTTCTGGGTACTGTGGTACAATATGTTGAAAGTATATATTAGTATCAGGCAGTATACATGTATGATAATATCATATGTCTATAATAGCAGTAGAAGTATGACTAATGATTAATGATGGCAGCAGCAGCAGCAGGCATCTGGCAGGACCACGGCAGCAGCACAACCACACACGTCACACTATCCAGGCACCGCTGCAATATGAGTTAACCTGAGAGACAGTGGAGCACAAAGGCTCCAGAGAAGAAACCGAGTTAGTGACATCCAGAATGGCCGAGTTAGCAAGATGCAGTAATAGGATACGAGAGAGAGAGGGAGAGAGAGAGAAGGTGCCCGGTGTATTACAGGTGGTCCTCCGGCAGACTAGGCCTAAGTCAGCCTAACTAGGGGCTGGTACAAGGCAAGCCTGAGCCAGCCCTAACTATAAGCTTTATCAAAGAGGAAAGTCTTAAGTCTAGCCTTAAATGTGGAGACGGTGTCTGCCTCCCGGACCGTAGCAGGAAAATGATTCCACAGGAGAGGAGCCTGATAGCTGAAGGCTCTGGCTCCTGATCTACTTTTGGAGACTTTAGGGACCACGAGTAACCCTGCGTTCTCAGAGCGCAGAGTTCTGGTGGGATAATAAGGCACTATGAGCTCTCTAAGATATGACGGAGCTTGACCATTTAGAGCTTTATAAGTTAACAGTAGGATTTTAAATTCAATTCTGGATTTTACAGGGAGCCAGTGCAGAGAAGCTAAAACAGGAGAAATATGATCTTGTTTCTTAGTTCCTGTTAGTACACGTGCTGCTGCATTCTGAATTAGCTGAAGAGTTTTTAATGATTTACTAGAGCTACCTGATAGTAGAGAGTTACAGTAATCCAGCCTCGAGGTAACAAAAGCGTGGACCAATTTTTCTGCATCTCTTTGGGTCAAGATAGGCCTAATTTTCCGCAATATTACGCAGATGAAAAAATGCAGTCCGTGAGGTTTGTTTTAAATGAGAATTGAAAGACAGATCTTGATCAAATGTTACTCCGAGGTTTCTTACAGTAGTGGTAGAGGCCAGAGCAATGCCATCGAGAGAAACTATGTCATCAGATAAAGAGTCTCTGAGTTGTTTGGGGCCAAGAACAATTACTTCAGTTTTGTTTGAAAGTAAAGAGGTAGTCAACATAAAGGCAAAGTGCTGCGCGCTTTAAATCAGAAATATAACACAGAAATATTAGGATAAAAATATGATAAAGAATCTCCGAACTCTGAGCCCATCAGTGTCACTGCATCTGTCTCTGAGTCCGTCAGTGTCACTGTGTCTGTCTCTGAGCCTAACAGTGTCACTGTATCTGTCTCTGAGTCCCTCAGTTGATTGAGGGAAATTGTTTCAGCTTACAGAAACAGACAGGAGGTCTGTGTCACTGTGACATGTAGTTACATTTCTGGGGAGGTGCACCTCAAGCTATGCCATAGGCTCTGCATCGACGCAGAGACTATGGCATGGGTACGATGTCGATTCAACGCAGAAGTATAAATTCCTCAGTAACTCTGGCCATGTCCGTGACGTGTTGTGGACTAAATTCATTCAGCAGCAGAAACACAGACAAACTCAGAGACAAATGTTTCACGGCGATTATGATGCAGATGATGATGTTTCCTCTAGGATTTTTTTCAACAGCGGGGGTGGCAGCGGCAGGGAGGCGGGAGGGGAGACATCCCTTGGCCGAATACCGAATGCCGTTTTTACCAAAATTGGGACCCACAGTACGATATCAGTGAAAGTATCACGGTTCTGAGTAGTATCAGAATACCACAGCAAAAATGAGGCAGATGTGCCTTTTGTCATTTATAAAAAGATAAATCACTTTTCTATAATACATCAATGATATTTCAATGTAATAAATTACTTATTGACTTATTCATACTTCAAAAACAGCATCAATAAGTGATTAACATAGGGGGGAATCAAAATAAAATAAATAAATACAATAAAAATCAACCAGACACCCTCCTCCCCTGACAAGTAAAGAACAGTCCCTAAACTGCGGTGAGGTTTGTGGGCCATTACCTGTCACAGAGAGAGAAATGTTAACGGCTCGTTTCTCCTCTGATACGCCACATACTGTGTGCTGCCATGGCCCGGCTGTTCAGGTACTTTTGGGCAGTCATGACACCAAGTTATTCACCTGGAGCCAGTCTTCTCCGTTGTCGGTTATCATGCGCCGTCGTATTTGACAGGACTACATCCTGTCTGTGTCTGTGACCCGCGTTCAGCCCACATATGGCGGGATTCGCTGTTTCGTTTCTGCTGCTGGTTGAAATCTGTACTCACACAGTGTGCTGAATCATTTATTTTGGCCACACAAAACTATTTTTAGTCGCAAATGCGAGTGTGGTGACTTGATTGCGTTATCAAAACACGCCACTATTATTCGGCCTTGCTTTTCACTTATTCCACCTAATACTGAACGTGTGTTTTTTTGCAATATTCGGCCGAATATATTCGGTGCATCCCTAAATAGGAGCCTTCCCCCAGTCCCCCCTCCCCTCACCGCTGCTCTCCTCACTACACTGGCTGCTGTGCTGTGCAAGTGCACAGATGTCTCAGAGCAGTGGTGGTGCATTTGCAAAATAAATGTTTTGAAGGAGCAACAGTGGCGGCAAAAAATTAGCAGCGGCGGAATGCTGCTGCTAACTGAATGTAGCGGAAACACTGTGATGTCACTTCCTGTCTCCAGCTGTGGGCACAGAAGTGACATGATAAAATTAATAACCAAGCTAAGCACTTACTGTTTGTGTCTCTTCTTCTTCTCATCTCCTCATCCTCTCTGACTCTGTCCCTTCTGTCCTCCGATCTCTGTCCCTCTTACCTCTGTCCTTCTGTCCCCTCTGTCCCTTCTGTCCCTCTGTCCCCTCTGTCCCTCCGTCCCTCTGTCCCCTCTGTTTCTTCAGGTGTAACGTCCAGGACTACATCTGGCACAAAGGCGCTCGTTGTCAGTCGGTGGTGACGGAGTTCCAGGTGATGTGTCTGGCAGTCGGCGCCTCGGCTCTGGTCGTCCTGCTGCTCTTCATGATCGTCGTCTGCTTCGCCAAGAAGCTCCACGTGCTGAAGACGGAAAACAAGAAGTTGCGTAAGCGCAGGTGAGGCTCTGTTATGCAGCGGCACGTCCTGTTCTCTGTGATCTGTAATGATTCAGTTTTATTTGAGGGGCACAGCTTTACCGTCGCTGTCTGTCTGTGTCTGCGGCTGCCTTGCGCACCGACCTGCTGCTGTTCACTGTGATGATCAGAGAAACAACCAATAGCTTATAACACTCACCAATAACTGATCGATCCGTCTGAGACACAGTGAGTGGGGGACAGGTTCGTGTTATAAATAAATTATAATGATCATCTGACCTGGTGTCAGATCAACGAGGAGACTCAACCTCCAGGTTCGTGTTAACAGGAAGTCATTTATGATCATGTGACCTGGTGACAGATCAGCGAGGAGACTCAGCCTCCAGGTTCGTGTTAACAGGAAGTCATTTATGATCATGTGACCTGGTGACAGATCAGCGAGGAGACTCAGCCTCCAGGTTCGTGTTAACAGGAAGTCATTTATGATCATGTGACCTGGTGACAGATCAACGAGGAGACTCAGGCTGTGTTCGAAACCACATACTACATACTACATACTGCCATACTGCATACTGCCATACTACATACTACATACTTAATCAACAGACAGTATGCAGACCGTTTACACTATAGCATACTAAATGATAACCCACAATGCATTTCGCTCCTGTCTGAGCCGAAATCAGTCGGCCTGAAGCTGATTTCACTTAAGCTCTAAACTCTGTAAATATATAACTTTAGCAACATTTGAAACATTTTTAGGCGAGAAAGTAGCTGTTTAGATCCACAACGTGTTGAAAATCTGACCAAATACCAGCTATTTACAATTTTGTTTGGACGATTTCGGAGATTTCGGCACTACTCAAGCTAGCCGTAGTGAGCAACGCACTTCCGGTTATTTTCACAAAATAAAACACCCGATACCCACTTTATACAGAAAACCATAACGATAAAATTTGTGCTTTTATTTTGAAAACGGGAGGCGAACCTACCCTTGATGTAACTACCTTGAAACCGCCGTTTTGACCGATCTCGTCCCGTTAATGGAATTTGACCGTTCAGAATGCCTCACTGGAGAGTCTTGTCCGCTCTGAGATGATCGGCCCGCCGTCTTCGGTACACAATGATGGCGTGTCCATTTTCCGGGCAACTTCTTTCTCTTTTGTCCTGTTCGCGGCAAGGAAGTGATCGATGACGTCACGTTACGTTGCATCTTGGGTAATTTGAGTGTGAATAGTAGGGTCATGATGTACACTCAACATTTCTGGCGAATCTAGTATGCATCCGGGAACTTCTCGCACACTCAAAATCGCATACTGTGCAGTGTAAACACACTACATACTCAAAGAGTTAGTATGAGTAGTAGGTAAGTATGCGGTTTCGAACAGACCCTCAGCCTCCAGGTTCGTGTTAACAGGAAGTTATTAATGATCATGTGACCTGTTGACAGATCAACAAAAAGACTGGACCTCCTGGTTTGTGTTAACAGGAAGTTATAAATGATCATGTAACCTGGTGTCAGATCAACGAGGAGACTCGACCTCCTGGTTTGTGTTAACAGGAAGTTATAAATGATCATGTGACCTGGTGTCAGATCAACAAGGAGACTCGACCTCCAGGTTCGTGTTAACAGGAAGTCATTTATGATCATGTGACCTGGTGTCAGATTAATGAGGAGACTCGACCTCCAGGTTCGTGTTAACAGGACGTTATTAATGATCATATGACCTGGTGTCAGATTAACGAGGAGACTCAACCTCCAGGTTCGTGTTAACAGGAAGTCATTTATGATCATGTGACCTGGTGTCAGATTAACGAAGAGACTCCACCTCCAGGTTCGTGTTAACAGGAAGTAATTTATGATCATGTGACCTAGTGTCAGATTAACGAGGAGACTCGACCTCCAGGTTTGTGTTAACGGGAAGTTATTAATGATCATGTGACCTAGTGTCAGATTAACGAGGAGACTCGACCTCCAGGTTCGCGTTTACAAGAAGTTATTAATGATCTTATGACCTGATGTCAGATTAACGAGGAGACTCAACCTTCAGGTTCATCATGTTTATTAAAATCAGCTCTGAATTCTGAATGAAAATATGTTTTTATGTTTGATGTGTGAAAAAGAGGCTGATGGACGAACCAACCATGTGACACAGATGAGCATGGACAGTCTCTGTACGGTGGGCTGAGCTTACAGCAGTGATGGCCAACATGTGTCCCACATAGCTCAGGAATTATTGATCATGACAAAATATTTTCAGGGCAGACTGAGGAAGATGAACTTCAGTGTCTTCCTCGGGGACATAGGACAGAGACATATATCCCTCACATCATTTAGTCAGATTCAGATTAGATTCATCTGTGCAGTGAAAAATCAGTCCGAGCACTCAAAAACTTGTTTGGAGATAAATGTTAAAATGACTTTCTGTTCGTTAACATCATCTTGAATTTTAATTAATTTCAAATGAAAAAAGTTTTGACTCAGATTATAATTGTGAAGATTGGATGATGGATGGATGGATGGATGGATGGATAGACGATAGATGGATGGATGGAGCGGTAATTTCCAGTAGTGATGGAGGTGTGTTGGTGTAAACGTGGGGTGGAGGATGAAGCTGTTGACAGATCTCACTGTGCAGGATGTATTTTTAGTTTCCATGGTGATCATGGTGAGGATGATGATGATGATGATGGTGGTGATGAGGATGATGAAGATGATAATATTGATGATGGTGATGGTGAGGATGATTATGAAGATGATGGTGTTGATGAAGAAATGTGGTGCAGTCAGTAGCAGCAGTAAGGGATGATGTCATTGGTGGATCCAGCTGAAAGTAGGGCAGGGAGGAGGGGGGAGGAGCTGACCTACATACAGCTGTCGACCTGACAGAGACATCAAGTGGTCGACTCAGAGAGGAGCAGAGGAGAGGAGAGAAGGAGAGATGGAGAGAGGAGAGAAGGAAAGGGGAGAGAAGGAGAGGAGAGAAGGAAAGAGGAGAGAATGAGAAAAGAAGAGAGGAGAGAAGGAAAGAGGAGAGAATGAGGGGAGAGAGGAGAGAGGAGAGAAGGAGAGGGCAGAAAAGGAAAGAGGAGAGAAGGAAAGGAGAGGGTAGAGAAGGAGAGAGGAGAGAAGGAAAGAGGAGAGAAGGAGAGAGGAGAGGGGAGGAGAGAAGGAGAAGAGAGAAGGAAAAGGGAGAGAAGAAGAGATGTGTTCAGAGTTAATCTGGACTGTTGTGTTCAGAGTTAATCTGGATTGTTGTGTTCAGAGTTAATCTGGACTCTTGTGTTCAGAGTTAATCTGGACTCTTGTGTTCAGGGTTAATCTGTACTGTTGTGTTCAGGGTTAACCTGGATTGATGTGTTCAGAGTTAATATGGACTGTTGTGTTCAGGGTTAATCTGGACTGTTGTGTTCAGAGTTAATCTGGATTGATGTGTTCAGAGTTAATCTGGACTGTTGTGTTCAGGGTTAACCTGGATTGATGCATCCAGAGTTAATCTGGACTGATGTGTTCAGAGTTAATCTGGACTGTTGTGTTCACAGTTAATCTGGATTGATGTGTTCAGAGTTAATCTGGATTGTTGTGTTCAGAGTTAATCTGGATTGATGTGTTCAGGGTTAATCTGGACTGTTGTGTTCAGGGTCAATCTGGACTGTTGTGTTCAGAGTTAATCTGGATTGATGTGTTCAGGGTAAATCTGGACTGTTGTGTTCAGGGATAATCTGGATTGATGTGTTCAGAGTTAATCTGGATTAAGGTGTTCAGAGTTAATCTGGATTAAGGTGTTCAGAGTTAATCTGGATTGATGTGTTCAGGGTTAATCTGGACTGTTGTGTTCAGGGTTAATCTGGATTGATGTGTTGAGGGTTAATCTGGACTGTTGTGTTCAGGGTTAATCTGGACTGTTGTGTTCAGGGTTAATCTGGACTGTTGTGTTCAGGGTTAATCTGGATTGATGTGTTCAGGGTTAATCTGGACTGTTGTGTTCAGGATTAACCTGGATTGATGTGTTCAGAGTTAATCTGGACTGTTGTGTTCAGGGTTAATCTGGACTGTTGTGTTCAGAGTTAATCTGGATTGATGTGTTCAGAGTTAATCTGGATTGATGTGTTCAGGGTTAATCTGGATTGATGTGTTCAGAGTTAATCTGGATTGATGTGTTCAGAGTTAATCTGGATTGTTGTGTTCAGAGTTAATCTGGATTGATGTGTTCAGGGTTAATCTGGATTGATGTGTTCAGAGTTAATCTGGATTGATGTGTTCAGGGTTAATCTGGATTGATGCATTCAGAGTTAATCTGGATTGTTGTGTTCAGAGTTAATCTGGATTGATGTGTTCAGGGTTAATCTGGACTGTTGTGTTCAGGGTTAATCTGGATTGTTGTGTTCAGGGTTAATCTGGACTGTTGTGTTCAGGGTTAATCTGGGTTGATCTGTTCAGGGTTAATCTGGACTGTTGTGTTCAGGGATAATCTGGATTGATGTGTTCAGAGTTAATCTGGATTAAGGTGTTCAGAGTTAATCTGGATTAAGGTGTTCAGAGTTAATCTGGATTGATGTGTTCAGGGTTAATCTGGACTGTTGTGTTCAGGGTTAATCTGGATTGATGTGTTGAGGGTTAATCTGGACTGTTGTGTTCAGGGTTAATCTGGACTGTTGTGTTCAGGGTTAATCTGGACTGTTGTGTTCAGGGTTAATCTGGATTGATGTGTTCAGGGTTAATCTGGACTGTTGTGTTCAGGATTAACCTGGATTGATGTGTTCAGAGTTAATCTGGACTGTTGTGTTCAGGGTTAATCTGGACTGTTGTGTTCAGAGTTAATCTGGATTGATGTGTTCAGAGTTAATCTGGACTGTTGTGTTCAGGGTTAATCTGGATTGATGTGTTCAGAGTTAATCTGGATTGATGTGTTCAGGGTTAATCTGGATTGATGCATTCAGAGTTAATCTGGATTGTTGCGTTCAGAGTTAATCTGGATTGATGTGTTCAGGGTTCATCTGGATTGATGCATTCAGAGTTAATCTGGATTGTTGTGTTCAGAGTTAATCTGGATTGATGTGTTCAGGGTTAATCTGGACTGTTGTGTTCAGGGTTAATCTGGATTGTTGTGTTCAGGGTTAATCTGGACTGTTGTGTTCAGGGTTAATCTGGATTGATCTGTTCAGGGTTAATCTGGACTGTTGTGTTCAGGGTTAATCTGGATTGATGTGTTGAGGGTTAATCTGGACTGTTGTGTTCAGAGTTAATCTGGACTGTTGTGTTCAGGGTTAATCTGGATTGATGTGTTCAGGGTTAATCTGGACTGTTGTGTTCAGGGTTAATCTGGACTGTTGTGTTCAGAGTTAATCTGGATTAATGTGTTCAGAGTTAATCTGGATTGTTGTGTTCAGAGTTCATCTGGATTGATGTGTTCAGAGTTAATCTGGATTGATGTGTTCAGGGTTAATCTGGATTGATGCATTCAGAGTTGAACTGGATTGTTGTGTTCAGAGTTAATCTGGATTGATGTGTTCAGGGTTAATCTGGATTGATGCATTCAGAGTTGATCTGGATTGATGCATTCAGAGTTGATCTGGATTGTTGTGTTCAGAGTTAATCTGGATTGATGTGTTCAGAGTTAATCTGGACTGTTGTGTTTAGGGTTAATCTGGACTGTTGTGTTCAGGGATAATCTGGATTGATGTGTTCACAGTTAATCTGGATTATGGTGTTCAGGGTTAATCTGGATTGTTGTGTTCAGGGTTAATCTGGATTGATGTGTTCAGGGTTAATCTGGACTGTTGTGTTCAGGGTTAATCTGGATTGATGTGTTCAGGGTTAATCTGGACTGTTGTGTTCAGGGTTAATCTGGATTGATGTGTTCACAGTTAATCTGGACTGTTGTGTTCAGGGTTAATCTGGACTGTTGTGTTCAGGTTTAGTCTGGATTGATGTGTTCAGAGTTAATCTGGACTGTTGTGTTCAGAGTTAACCTGGATTGATGCATCCAGAGTTAATCTGGACTGTTGTGTTCAGGGTTAATCTGGATTGATGTGTTCAGGGTTAATCTGGACTGTTGTGTTCAGGGTTAACCTGGATTGATGTGTTCAGAGTTAATCTGGACTGTTGTGTTCAGGGTCAATCTGGACTGTTGTGTTCAGGGTTAATCTGGACTGTTGTGTTCAGAGTTAATCTGGATTGATGTGTTCAGAGTTAATCTGGATTGTTGTGTTCAGAGTTAATCTGGACTGTTGTGTTTAGGGTTAATCTGGACTGTTCAATTCAATCAATCAATCAATTTTATTTATAAAGCCCAATATCACAAATACAATTTGCCTCACAGGGCTTTACAGCATACGACATCCCTCTGTCCTTTAGACCCTCACAGCGGATAAGGAAAAACTCCCCAAAAAAACCCCTTTAACGGGGGGAAAAAAATGGTAGAAACCTCAGGAAGAGCAACTGAGGAGGGATCCCTCTTCCAGGACGGACAGACGTGCACTAGATGTCGTACAGAACAGATCAGCATAACAAATTAACAGTAATCTGTATGACACAATACAATAATCTGTATGACATCCTCGGTAATGACAGTAGCTTACAACAACATTCATGAAAGTAATAATACTGTCGTTATAGTTCTGACTACTGTGGTACAATATGTTGAAAGTATATATTAGTATCAGGTAGTATACATGTATGATAATATCATATGTCTATAATAGCAGTAGAAGTATGACTAATGATTAATGATGGCAGCAGCAGCAGCAGCAGGAGGCATCTGGCAGGACCACGGCAGCAGCACAACCACACACGTCACACTATCCAGGCACCGCTGCAATACGAGTTAACCTGAGAGATAGTGGAGCACAAAGGCTCCGGAGAAGAAGCCGAGTTAGAGACATCCAGAATGGCCGAGTAAAAAAGATACAGTAATAGGATACGAGAGAGAGAGGGAGAGAGAGAGAGAGAGAGAGAGAGAGCGAGAGCGAGAGAGAGAGAAGGTGCCCGGTGCATTATAGGTGGTCCTCCGGTAGACTAGGCCTAAATCAGCCTAACTAGGGGCTGGTACAAGGCAAGCCCGAGCCAGCCCTAACTATAAGCTTTATCAAAGAGGAAGGTCTTAAGTCTAGCCTTAAATGTGGAGACGGTGTCTGCCTCCCGGACCGTAACAGGAAGATGATTCCACAGGAGAGGAGCCTGATAGCTGAAGGCTCTGGCTCCTGATCTACTTTTGGAGACTTTAGGGACCACGAGTAACCCTGCGTTCTCAGAGCGCAGAGTTCTGAATACTGTTGTATTCAGGGATAATCTGGATTGATGTGTTCAGGGTTAATCTGGATTGATGTGTTCAGGGTTAATCTGTACTGTTGTGTTCAGGGTTAATCTGGACTATTGTGTTCAGGGTTAATCTGGATTGATGCATTCAGAGTTAATCTGGACTGTTGTGTTCAGGGTCAATCTGGACTGTTGTGTTCAGAGTTAATCTGGATTGATGTGTTCAGGGTAAATCTGGACTGTTGTGTTCAGGGTTAATCTGGATTGATGCATTCAGAGTTACTCTGGACTGTTGTGTTCAGGGTTAATCTGGACTGTTGTGTTCAGAGTTAATCTGGATTGATGTGTTCAGAGTTAATCTGGATTGTTGTGTTCAGAGTTAATCTGGATTGATGTGTTCAGGGTTACTCTGGACTGTTGTGTTCAGGGTTAATCTGGATTGTTGTGTTCAGGGTTAATCTGGACTGTTGTGTTCAGGGTTAATCTGGATTGATGTGTTCAGGGTTAATCTGGACTGTTGTGTTCAGGGTTAATCTGGATTGATGCATTCAGAGTTAATCTGGACTGTTGTGTTCAGGGTTAATCTGGACTGTTGTGTTGAGGGTTAATCTGGACTGTTGTGTTCAGGGTTAATCTGGATTGATGTGTTCAGGGTTAATCTGGATTGATGTGTTCAGGGTTAATCTGGACTGTTGTGTTCAGGGTTAATCTGGACTGTTGTGTTCAGGGTTAATCTGGACTGTTGTGTTCAGGGTTCATCAAACATGATGTGTTCAGGGTTAATCTGGACTGTTGTGTTCAGGGTTCATCAAACATGATGATATTAATGTTGGAAATAAAACAAACTGTTGGTTTGAAATGACGACGTCTGATTCTCACAGCGAACTGTTCAGTGTCCTCAGGTTTATAACGCTGCATGTATGTGATGTTCTCACGGTTTTTTATTTGTGTCGATCACAAAATAAACAGTATGAAACACTGTGTTGGAGCTTGAACTCAGATGTGACATGAAATGAAACAGATGTAAAACCTGAGCAAGCAGCACGGCGAGCTTGATTCACTTCCTGTTGGCTTCACCTGTGGACAGAGCTGAGCTGCAAGACGCCGAGCGAGACATCCAGGAAGTTTCTGTGATCATAAGTGATGAAGATAATCCCTGTCTCATCATCACCTCGTCTTTTGTCGTCCTGTCACAACATTCATGAATAATAAATATGGACGCTCACATGAAGATCAGACACACACAGGAAGTACATAATGACCACTATAAGTAAAGATATGATGAAGAGCAGCGAGATGAGAAACACTAGACATGACAAGGTTTGCTATGACGTCACACAAAAGGAGGGAAACTGTCAGAGTCATCGTCAGATTCAAATGCCTAAGAGGAAGAAAGGAAGGAAACGCGCCGTCAGGAGGAAACGTTGATGGTGATGGTGATGATGATGACAGTGATCATGATGGTGGTTATGATGATGGTGATGATGATGGTGGTGGTGGTGATGGTGATGATGACGGTGATGATGGTGATGATGACCATGATGATGATCTTCATCACAGACGGTCAGTTGGGTTTTTTGTTGCATCAGATAAAATACCTTCTGCTTTTGTCTCCTTTTTCCTTTTGTCCTCTTCTCCTTTCCGTCTCTCCTTCCCATCTCTCCTTCCTGTCTCTCCTTCCTATCTCTCCTTCCTGTCTCTCCTTCCTATCTCTCCTTCCCATCTCTCCTTCTTTTATTCCTCTTTTCTCCTCCATTCTGTTTTTACATTGTCCTTTTCTTGTTCTCCTAAATGTCCTTTATTCTGCTCCTTCATTTCTCAACATCTTCCTCCTCTCTGCTTCTTCACACCCCCCCCAGCAGTAAGTACCGGCCTTCCTCGGAGCAGCACAATGATAATTTCTCGCTGTCCACCATCGCTGAGGGCTCCCACCCAAATGTAAGGAAACTGTGCGACACCCCTCCTAACGTCCCTCATGCCCGTGCATTGGCTTACTATGATAACATTATCTGTCAGGTAACGTGGTTCTCTCACCCCTTTTTCTGCATCCCCCCCCCCCCCCACAAACCCCGCCCCCAGGACCCCTGACAACCCCCCCCCCACCCCCCACCCGATGCATGGGCATGAGTATTCTTTTTCTCTGATGCTGCGAGGTGCTGAGGAGGAGTGGGCGGGGTCAAACTGCAAGGATCGATGACAGGAGTTTCCTGAAGTGGTGAATCTGAAACTGACTCATAGGAAACAGGAAACAGGAAATTACACAGACAGGTTTTATCATTCAAACCTTCTGAGCTCAGTAAACTCGTCCAGCTACACATGGACAAATGGTCGGTGCAGGTTTCAGTAAATATATTTTATTATATGTTAATATAAACACTTGTGTCACCTGTTCGTCTGAGACCTGGGACAAAACCCTCAAGTTTTAATGTTGGTGTTTGTCCTTGTCTTGTTGACCGCTCGCTGCATGTACGACTGAGCTGTTGCAGCTTGTTTCCATGGCAACCCAGTGGCTGTCAGGTCTGATAGTTTGATGTTGTTTATTGATTCAGTTCCTTCGGTTTATCACTTATTGATCGTCACAGATATATTCAGAGCTGAGGTGTGTTCTAACCCTTTACACTGACACTGACATGTGTTCAACAACACGTCCACCACGTGTTTAGACCGAGGACCAGACCCAGCACAAGCACCCTTACACCAGTCACCAAACCAGAGGAAACTCCTCCCACAATCCTCTGCTGCGAGCCCGCCGCCCACCCCTCTCTCCCATCACCTCCTCTGACACTAACATGCGTCACCTGGTGGTCATGTCAGCCACTGCAGCGCTGCTTCATTTCCTTCGTTTCACAAGATGTCTGCTGTTTATCCGGGGGGGGGGGGGGGGGGGGTTGGGTCATTGTGATGCCACTAACAGGTAAGATAAAGGTGAGGGACCTTTGTGACACATGGTCAACAGGATAAACATCTGAGATGCAACAGACAGGTGACTCACTAACCTGTGATGTCATCATTGTAGCAGCATGAGTAGCCATAGTGACTGACGTAGAGTTTGTTTTGTTTGAGTCTTTTTCAGATGTGGTACCACCCTCTAACTCCACCCGTAGGTCTTCTAAAACTAAAGCAGCTGATTGATTCTTTATCAGTCTCATTTCAACATTGACCCATCTCATCTCTTCAGAGGTGACTCATCTTAACCCCGCCCCCTACACACTGAACATCCCAAAATACATCCAACATTACCTCCTAACAACATCTCTAAAATCTCAACTTCCCAACTCAAGACCACCCAGAATCTCCACCTATCCACTGGACTGAAGAGTGTTTGGAAAACTTTAACGGTTTGTTTTAGCAGATGTAAAGGAGCCGTGTGTCGGATTTACAGGCTGTTAGTGAAGCTTTCACACACCCCTCCTTTAATTATGAAAATGAAACTTGGTTTCTGAGACTTTTATTATTCTGCGTTTGGTCAGATATTTTACAAACCAAAGACACGTCACTGTGTTTGTCTCGCTTCAGTTTCCTCTGTGTTATTAATGAGTCTGAACCTGGAGCTCCAACATCTGAAGAGAGTCAACCAGTATCCGAGTGACATCATGAATCTCAGGTGTCTGATTGGTTCAAGTGCATCTCAGGTGTCTGATTGTTTCAAGTGAATCTCAGGTGTCTGATTGTTTCAAGTGAATCTCAGGTGTCTGATTGTTTCAAGTGAATCTCAAGTGTCTTGATTGTTTCAAGTGAATCTCAGGTGTCTGATTGGTTCAAGTGAATCTCAGGTGTCTGATTGGTTCAAGTGAATCTCAGGTGTCTTGATTGTTTCAAGTGAATCTCAGGTGTCTGATTGGTTCACGTGAATCTCGGGTGTCTGATTGGTTCACGTGAATCTCGGGTGTCTGATTGGTTCACGTAATTCTCAGGTGTCTGATTGGTTCAGGTAAATCTCAGGTGTCTGATTGGTTCAGGTAAATCTCAGGTGTCTGATTGGTTCACGTAATTCTCAGGTGTCTGATTGGTTCACTTGAATCTGTGAGTCATTCACATATCGATCAGATGAACACAAACAGGTCACAGGTGATAAAAGAGAAGTCAGATTTAATCCGATGTTTCAAAGTTCAAAAAACGTCGGTCCTAGAAACATGAAAACATGATGTCCTCTACAGTGTCCACGTGAGAAACAGTCTGTCCTCCTGTCCTAAAACAAACACAGCTTATTTCCATCTACTCTTCAGGTTTATTCTCTAACAAACCCTGAGCCCCCAAACCAAAAACCAAAGACTGAAGCCCACATCAACTCACCAACGTCCCCAAAATACTCCTGCTTATAAATCAGATCACCTCAGGTCCCCCCAGCCTAACATCCCCCAGTGTCCATGACAGGACACAGGACATCCTCAGCTCAAATACCCAAACTTTATTGACTGATTTAGAAAAAGACGTTGTCATCCTCTGACTGACTGTAACAGCTGAGACAAGATCAGCTGACATCACTCTGTTTATCTGTCCTCCTCCTCTGCCTATCTCTACCTGTCTCTGCCTGTCTCTGCCTGTCTCCGTCTGTCTCTACCTGTCTCTGCCTGTCTCTACCTGTCTCTGCCTGTCTCCGTCTGTCTCTACCTGTCTCTGCCTGTCTCTGCCTGTCTTTACATGTCTCCGTCTGTCTCTACCTGTCTCTACCTGTCTCTGCCTGTCTCTACCTGTCTCTGCCTGTCTCTACCTGTCTCCGCCTGTCTCTACATGTCTCCGTCTGTCTCTACCTGTCTCTACCTGTCTCTGCCTGTCTCTACCTGTCTCTACATGTCTCTGCCTGTCTCTACCTGTCTCCGCCTGTCTCTACATGTCTCCGTCTGTCTCTACCTGTCTCTACCTGTCTCTACATGTCTCTACCTGTCTCTACATGTCTCTGCCTGTCTCTGCCTGTCTCCGCCTGTCTCTACATGTCTCCGTCTGTCTCTACCTGTCTCTACCTGTCTCTACATGTCTCTGCCTGTCTCTACCTGTCTCTACCTGTCTCTACATGTCTCTGCCTGTCTCTACCTGTCTCTACATGTCTCTGCCTGTCTCTACCTGTCTCTGCCTGTCTCTACATGTCTCCGTCTGTCTCTACCTGTCTCTGCCTGTCTCTGCTTGTCTCTGTCTGTCTCTGCCTGTCTCTGCCTGTCTCTACCTGTCTCTACCTTCCTCTGCTTGTCTCTGTCTGTCTCTACCTATCTCTACCTGTCTCTGCCTTTCTCTACATGTCTCTGCCTGTCTCTACCTGTCTCTACCTGTCTCTGCCTGTCTCTACATGTCTCCGCCTGTCTCTGCCTGTCTCTGCCTGTCTCTACCTGTCTCTACATGTCTCCGCCTGTCTCCGCCTGTCTCCGCCTGTCTCTACATGTCTCTGCCTGTCTCTACTTGTCTCCGCCTGTCTCTGCCTGCCTCTGCTTGTCTCTGTCTGTCTCTGCCTGTCTCTACCTGTCTCTACCTGTCTCTACATGTCTCCACCTGTCTCTGCCTGTCTCTACATGTCTCTACCTGTCTCTACCTGTCTCTGCCTGTCTCTACATGTCTCCGCCTGTCTCTACATGTCTCCGCCTGTCTCTGCCTGTCTCTACATGTCTCTGCCTGTCTCTACCTGTCTCTGCCTGTCTCTACATGTCTCCGCCTGTCTCTGCCTGTCTCCGCCTGTCTCTACATGTCTCTGCCTGTCTCTACCTGTCTCTGCCTGTCTCCACCTGTCTCTACCTGTCTCTGCCTGTCTCTACCTGTCTCTACCTGTCTCCACCTGTCTCTGCCTGTCTCTACATGTCTCTGCCTGTCTCTGCCTGTCTCTACCTGTCTGTCTCTGAGGACACCTTTATAACCCTCTGCCCGTCCCCCTCCCCTCAGAAAACCATGAGCAGATACACCTGGGAGTGTAAGACCAAAGAGGAGTCCGACTGTGAGGTAAGACCTGATCCCAGAGTCCTGCCCCCCTTCTCTCATTGTTACTGTGGCCCTGTCAGTCATCTTCTCTGAACCAATCTGAGCCCTAAACCCCTCCCTAAATATCACACCCGCCCCCTTAAATCAGAACAGAAACATGACGTCCTCATCAGAGACAGGTCCACACACGTTGCGTCCCTTGTTAGACCTGAGTAACGTGTCTCAGTGGACTGAATTAGTTGAATGAGGTCTTTCTGTGAGATGTTCATTGACCTCTGACCTCAGTGTCCATTAAGACAAAGACGCTAAGCAGAGTGAAATAAATCTGAGCGTCAGTCAGACACAGAGTTCAGGTCTTGTCACACCAGGGACCAAACAAAGTCTCTCAGAGACGACTTGAAGCTGAAGTGTCCTCAGTCTTCTGTCCTTAGTGTCTCCTCTGCTGTGGATGCTGAAATTTCTCCCATCAATACTAATTCAATGCAGATCAGATGAATTCATCGAGTGGGATTTCAATTCTGAGACTGAATCAGCTCAGACAGACAGACGGACACAGAGTCCACTTGAACAGTGTCCACCTGACTACTCACACGAGGTTAGTCCAGTTGCCATATTTTATGCTGGTTTGAGATTCACCTGACCAGAGTCAACCTGACCAGAGACCCCCTCACCACTGTCCACCTGACCAGAGTCCACCTGACCAGTGTCCACCTGACCAGAGTCAAAGTGACCAGAGTCCACTCGATCAGAGTCCCCCTGACCAGAGTCCCCCTGACCACTGTCCACCTGACCAGAGTCCACCTGACCAGAGTCCACCTGACCACTGTCCACCTGACCAGTGTCCACCTGACCACTGTCCACCTGACCAGAGTCCACCTGACCAGAGTCAAAGTGACCAGAGTCCACTCGATCAGAGTCCCCCTGACCAGAGTCCACCTGACCACTGTCCACCTGACCAGAGTCAAAGTGACCAGAGTCCACCTGACCAGAGTCAAAGTGACCAGAGTCTACTCGACCAGAGTCCCCCTGACCACTGTCCACCTGACCAGAGTCCACCTGACCACTGTCCACCTGACCAGTGTCCACCTGACCACTGTCCACCTGACCAGAGTCCACCTGACCAGTGTCCACCTGACCAGAGTCAAAGTGACCAGAGTCCACTCGATCAGAGTCCCCCTGACCAGAGTCCCCCTGACCACTGTCCACCTGACCAGAGTCCACCTGACCAGAGTCCACCTGACCACTGTCCACCTGACCAGTGTCCACCTGACCACTGTCCACCTGACCAGAGTCCACCTGACCAGTGTCCACTCGACCAGTCTCCCTGACCAGAGACCCCCTCACCAGTGTCCACCTCACCACTGTCCACCTGACCAGAGTCTACTCGACCAGTGTCCACCTGACCAGAGTTCCCCTGACCAGTGTCCCCCTGACCAGAGTCCCCCTGACCAGTGTCCACCTGACCAGAGTCCCCCTGACCAGAGACCCCCTCACCACTGTCCCCCTGACCAGAGTCCACCTGACCAGAGTCCCCCTGACCAGAGTCCACCTGACCAGAGTCCACCTCACCAGTGTCCCCCTGACCAGTGTCCACCTCACCAGAGTCCCCCTGACCAGTGTCCACCTCACCACTGTCCACCTGACCAGAGTCCACCTGACCAGAGTCCCCCTGACCAGTGTCCACCTCACCACTGTCCACCTGACCAGAGTCCCCCTGACCAGTGTCCACCTGACCAGAGTCCACATCACCAGTGTCCCCCTGACCAGTGTCCACCTCACCAGAGTCCCCCGACCAGTGTCCACCTCACCACTGTCCACTTGACCAGAGTCCACCTGACCAGAGTCCCCCTGACCAGTGTCCACCTCACCACTGTCCACCTGACCAGAGTCACCCTGACCAGAGTCCACCTGACCAGAGTCCACCTGACCAGTGTCCACCTCACCAGAGTCCCCCTGACCAGTGTCCACCTCACCACTGTCCACCTGACCAGAGTCCACCTGACCAGAGTCCCCCTGACCAGTGTCCACCTCACCACTGTCCACCTGACCAGAGTCCCCCTGACCAGTGTTCACCTGACCAGAGTCCACCTGACCAGTGTCCACCTGACCAGTGTCCCCCTGACCAGAGACCCCCTCACCAGTGTCCACCTCACCACTGTCCACCTGACCAGAGTCAAAGTGACCAGAGTCCACTCGACCAGAGTCCCCCTGACCAGAGACCCCCTCACCAGTGTCCACTGCACCACTGTCCACCTGACCAGTGTCCACCTGACCAGAGTTCCCCTGACCAGAGACCCCCTCACCAGTGTCCACCTCACCACTGTCCACCTGACCAGAGTCCCCCTGACCAGTGTCCACCTCACCAGAGTCCCCCTGACCAGAGTCCACCTCACTAGAGTCCACCTGACCAGTGTACATTTAAAAATCACATACATGTGGAAACGTTCATACTATCCTTAACGCCAAGAGAACAGAAACACTGAGACCGTCAGGGTCAGGACCCAGGCTGCAATCAGTCACTCTGTGACATCAAAGTGACATCACACAGGCACATAATATGACAGTTTTTCTTTGTCAGTGAACACAACACATTGTACAAAGAGCAGGTTCCGAAAATCCTGATGAATATCTGCTCTGATCCCTCCAGAAGGTGTCCGCAAAATATGACATGAAACAACACCACATGAAGCAACATGATATAAAACAACATGACATGAAACAACACCACATGAAACAACACCATATGAAACATAATACGAAACAACATGATATGAAACATAATATGAAACAACATGATATGAAACATAATACGAAACAACACCACATGAAACAACATTATATGAAACAAACCACATGAAACAATATTATATGGAACAACATGACATGAAACAACATGATATGAAACATCACATGAAACAACATCACATGAAACAACATGACATGAAACAATACCACATGAAACATGATATGAAACATCACATGAAACAACATCACATGAAACATCACATGAAACATCACATGAAACAACATGATATGAAACAACACCACATGAAACATTATATGAAACAACCCACATGAAACAATATTATATGGAACAACATGACATGAAACAACACCACATGAAACAACATGACATGAAAGAACATGATATGAAACAACACCACATGAAACAACATGACATGAAACAACATGATATGAAACATCACATGAAACATCACATGAAACAACACCACATGAAACATAATATGAAACATCACATGAAACAACATCACATGAAACATCACATGAAACAACATCACATGAAACAACATGATATGAAACATAATACGAAACAACACCACATGAAACAACATGATATGAAACAACATGATATGAAAAATAATATGAAACAACATGATATGAAACATGATATGAAAAATAATATGAAACAACATGATATGAAACATAATATGAAACAACACCACATGAAACAACATTATATGAAACAAACCACATGAAACAATATTATATGGAACAACATGACATGAAACAACATGACATGAAACAACATGATATGAAACATCACATGAAACAACATCACATGAAACAACATCACATGAAACAATACCACATGAAACATGATATGAAACATCACATGAAACAACATCACATGAAACATCACATGAAACATCACATGAAACAACATGATATGAAACAACACCACATGAAACATTATATGAAACAACCCACATGAAACAATATTATATGGAACAACATGACATGAAACAACACCACATGAAACAACATGACATGAAACAACATGACATGAAACAACATGATATGAAACCTCACATGAAACATCACATGAAACAACATCACATGAAACAACACCACATGAAACATAATATGAAACATCACATGAAACAACATCACATGAAACATCACATGAAACAACATCACATGAAACAACATGATATGAAACATAATACGAAACAACACCACATGAAACAACATGATATGAAACAACATGATATGAAAAATAATATGAAACAACATGATATGAAACATGATATGAAAAATAATATGAAACAATATGATATGAAACATAATATGAAACAACACCACATGAAACAACATGATATGAAACATAATATGAAACAACATGATATGAAACATAATATGAAACAACACCACATGAAACAACATGATATGAAACATAATACAAAACAACACCACATGAAACAACATGATATGAAACAACACCACATGAAACAACATAATATGAAACAATACCACATGAAACAACATGATATGAAACATGATATGAAACAACACCACATGAAACAACATGATATGAAACAACACCACATGAAACAACATAATATGAAACAACACCACATGAAACATGATATGAAACATAATACAAAACAACACCACCTGAAACAACAGAATATGAAACATAATATGAAACAACATGATATGAAACAGAATACAAAACAACACCACATGAAACAACATGATATGAAACAACATGATATGAAACATAATATGAAACAACATGATATGAAACATGATACAAAACACCACATGAAACAACATGATATGAAACAACATGATATGAAACATAATATGAAACACATGATATGAAACATAATACAAAACAACACCACATGAAACAACATGATATGAAACATAATATGAAACACATGATATGAAACATAATACAAAACAACACCACATGAAACAACATGATATGAAACAATACCACATGAAACAACATGATATGAAACATAATACAAAACAACACCATATGAAACAACATGATATGAAACATAATGAAACAACACCACATGAAACAACATGATATGAAACAATACCAAATAAACAACATGAATATGAAACATAATGAAACAACACCACATGAAACAACATGATATGAAACATAATGAAACAACACCACATGAAACAACATGATATGAAACATAATACAAAAACAGCACCACATGAAACAACATAATATGAAACAACACCAATGAAACATGATATGAAACATAATACAAAACAACACCACATGAAACATGATATGAAACAACACCACATGAAACAACATAATATGAAACAACACCACATGAAACAACATGATATGAAACATAATATGAAACAACATGACATGAAACAACATGATATGAAACAATATGAAACAACACTACATGAAACAACACGATATGAAACATAATATGAAACAACACCACATGGAAACAACATGATATGAAACATAATATGAAACAACACTACATGAAACAACATGATATGAAACATAATATGGAAACAACACCACATGAAACAACATGACATGAAACATAATATGAAACAACATGATATGAAACATAATATGAAACAACATGATATGAAATATAATATGAAATAACACCACATGAAACAACATGATATGAAACAACAGCCTATGAAACAACACCACATGAAACAACTCTGACACGACGACTCTGATTGTTTAACATGAAAATTGTTGGCACTGACGTCGATCGATAAGCACCTGAGAGACAAAGTTAGGATCTTTCCATGTGTCTCCTTCACCATAATCATCATCATCATCATCGGAGCCCTGTTTATCTTTGTTCCTACTCCCAAAAAATGATACCCGCTCTAAAGTCCTCGTTACTCTGTGCCCCTCCACGCCCCCCTCCTCCAATACACACCAAAGAAATCCAACAAACGCAAAACATTTTCCAGTTTCACGCTGACGGGCGGACGGAGGGCCCCTACCCCGTCACCATGGAAGTGACGTATCACATGTCCTGCCGGAGGTTACTATCTAACCAGCAGCCGTGCAGCCGGTAAATGTTCTCACTGTTCAAACATCCTGTCAGGGCGGAGCCTCAGGGTGTGTGTGTGTGTGTGTGTGTGTGAGTGTGTGTGTGTGTGTGTGTTGTGTGTGGATGAAGAGGAGCGTCAGGGTCAGATGATGTCACGCAGTATTAATGGGGATAAAAGCTGGAAACAGAGTTAAAATGGACTCCAGATCGATGTGTCCCTCTGACCTTAATTAAATCCAATAAATTAAATGAAGCTCTTAAAACACGTGTTGTTTTTGCCCGCAGCGACAGTTCGGGCTATGTGTGACGGTGGTACCTGACGCATCATCAGACAGGCTTCCACTCTTAATTTGTCTCTGTGTCTCTGTTTTGAGAAAAAAACAGTGAGGAGGTGAAGCAGGAGGAGGACGGGGCGATCTGCATGAGTGACCATCACAGGAAGTGAAGGGGGGGGGGGGGGGGGGGGGTGTCCTGCATGTGGATGTGCATGTGCTTCCTGGTTTGCCTGAGGGGTGGGAGGGTGGGGGGGTTGCCCATGCAGCTCACCTGTCCATCTCCTCAACCAAACATGACATCCAGCCAAGCATGAAGATGATGATGATGAAGAGTAAACTGACCTGAACTAAAAACATGGTTCAGTTTTAATATTTGATGTTTCTGTTTGTTAAGAACCGTCAGTGTTTCCTTTACTACTCATCTGATGTGTCATCACTGCTGAGTGTGTCCCCTCTTTTCTCTTCTACATTCTGAAGATCTGCGATCTGAATCTGCTCATTTACATCTGCACTGATTTTTCTTATACATCGTTATAAAGTTACAGCATTAAAGACATTTTGTTTTGTCACCACTATTAATAATAACATTAATGTGTCAGTGTCCCTGTAAACCATGACAGTCAGTGGGTTTCCATGACGACAGAGAAAACAGATTTATTTAAAATCCATGTAAACATGTTAGTGTGAGTGCATTGGTCCTAAAGTGAATTTGTCACAGTGGGACTAAAGGCTCATGTATGCTCCCTTTACGTACGAAAATGTATACGTCCGTTTCAAACGATGTTACCATCACTGCCCACATACTTCCATGCGCCCTTTACATTGGCATGGATGTGAACCAATATATCCACCAGGAGGCAGCCCAGCGTCAAAAGTTTATGACAACAACAAACTCAAAAACAAACATGGCGACTGTTGAGGAAATATTGATAATACCTCTTGCATAAAAGACAAAAACAGAGGCAGCATTGTAGGAGGCGGTGGTCGGTGAGGCCGTTAAATACATCACGACTGGAGGACGGAGAATTCTTTTCTCTAGTACTGCTGATGAGAGAAATTTAATTGTTATTTCTTCTTTGTGTCTCACTAGAGCTACGTATCGGGTAGTGACAGCAACACTGCCCCCACGGTTTCCAGTGGTACTGCTCCGTTTGGCCCGTATCCGTAAGCTTTATGGAAACATGCAGAAATACGGACGAAATGAACGCAGAGCACAAACAGAAGGCTCCGTCCGTATCCGGATCCGTATTTAACGTTGAGCATAAATGGGCCTTAACACACCCAGATCATGTGACTCCTGCATGTATGTCAATCAGACCCAAACTGACCGAGGCGCTCTGAGCATGCTCCACAGTTTCCTCCCCGGGCTTTGACCCGGAAGTCCAATAGCATTAAATGTGTAAGAGAAGAAGAAGCCGGTAACAACATGGAGAAATCTACATCCAGAGCCGTGACTTTTTGGACGGACCAAATGTACAGAGCTGTAAAGTTGTCCACCATGGTACCAGTTAGCTGCTAGCTAACCGTAGCTAACTTGTTTGTCCATTGTTTGGTCTGTGACGTAATAGGTCAACAGGAAAAAGGTCCAGTACTAACAAGCTGAAAGGGGGCATATCTCCACCTATCGTAGAGGAGTCGCACATACTTGGCTCAATAAATGGATTCCCCTCCCGTGCTTGTATATGTCCTGAGTGTTCAGAAATGAATGGAAACCAGCAGGAAGAATAGATCTTCAGATGTGAAACTGTCAAGTAGCTTCAGAAAACAAACGTAGAGATTTGTAGTTAAGGAGCTGAAACTAAGGCGGTTCTTTAAAGCATGAAAATCTGTTGGAGTGCATGAAACCAAAGATCTGAGTTCATCTTTGTTTCCATCATCAGACAGGAACATCCATGTTGGACGAGTCTTCATCAGCAGAGACTTTGATGACCTCATGTTTTTAACATTCGCTTTTTCAACAACATCTGCACACACAAACATGACAACATGTTTGTGAACACAGGTTAAAGTTAAGTAACAGACTTCTGCATTAATGACAGACGTCTTCAGCTAGAGTTAGGCAGGTGGTGCAGACTCGTCCAGGGTGGATGTGACGTTCTATTTGTTTGTTTTTTCCTTTAACAAAGATGAACTCAGTCTGAAGTCGCTCTGAATCTGACAAAGAGTTGTAAAGTAAATGTTTCCAGCAATCGGCAGCTTCTGAACAAGACAGTGTTGTTGTGTTGTGTTCTAACTGTACTTTCTGCCCCTACCCCTCCTCCTTTACCTCCACCTCCTCCTCCACCCTCCCTGGGTAGGATGATCCTAATTCCCAGAACAAGCTGGAGGACCCGGTGAAGGCCCCGCCCAAGGAGGACGACTCCCTGAACATCCACAACTCTCTGACCCCCAAACACGAGAACCACAAGGTGCTGGGCGAGGAGAATTCGTCGGAGGTAAACTCACTGCAGAACAACATGATGTGAAAACAAAACAAAAACAACTCCAGCAACCCCAAAACCACCAGGTGCGCCGGCAGCGGGAGCCCCCAAACCCCTCCCCGCTGTCCGTCTGTCCGTCCGCTGCCGAGCGCGCCTGACTGGCTACCAACCAACCAACCAGCCTGCCTGCCAACGTACCAGCCAACCAACCCAGTCTGCAACCGTCTCCGACACGGCAACACTGCCACCGAGCGGCCCTGGCTGCCGCCAAAAACCTACAGCATCTCCACCTCCGCCGCCACCGCCCCTGCTGAGAGTTAACCCCCCACCCCTCCCCCACCAGCCTTACCCTGCTGCCGCCATGCAACCCCCCGATCTAGTCACGCCCCTGTTTTGCAGCCCCGCCCCCTCGTTGCTGTCACTCTACTCTCCCTGATCTCGTACCTGCACACACACACACACACACACACAGTGAGAACATGAACACACTCATTTGTGAACACACAATAACACGTGCTCACTCCCAACTCGTTGGCGCTTCGTCACTGGACTGTCACGTGTTCATGTGACACTCTGAGTCTCCTCCTGCGTCTTGACGCCGTGTCAGTTCATGCCTGTCCTTTCAAAATAAACTTCTGTTTTCACAGAAAGTGCTCGTGAGATACAGACAGGCTTTTTCAAAATAAACTGTCGCCATGAGTGAAACACCTCGTATCACCAGTAAAATAACATCTTGGTTTGGCTCTACGTTCAGACAGGAAGTGAACAGCTTTTCTCATCAGTGTCTTACACAGGAATCAGTGACGAAGCGTCTGTGTTTGACCACACACACACACACACAGTGAGAAGATGAGAACACACGTCTATATAAACACACACACACACACGTGGCCCCTCCCCCTACCTGCATCGGTGTATTTTGTTAAAAGAAAAAAATCCCTCAGAATTTAAAACGTCATGTAAAAAAAAAGCTTGTGAGAGGTTCGATGTTTGTCTGATTAATAAAGTGAGTGTGTTTAAATATTGATCGACTCCAAACAAACACCACATGTCTTTGCTTTCATTGATGTGATTTCTAATCCTTTGATGTACTTGTTTATGGGTTGTTTTTTTTTGTACTTTTTTGGGACTTCGAACAGAATAAACAAACAAACAAACAAGATTCAGACAGTTGTTGAAATAAAACTTTTTAACATGACCAACCGTCCGTTGTGTTCCTCCTTTATCCCTCTGAACTCCTACACTCTCTGCATGGCTTTGAACACAGCATCTTACACCTCCTCATTACTGTGCCTCCCCCATCACATACACACACACATACAAATACAGATGAACTTTGTCACCAGTTAATTAAAGCCTCAGTGTGTAAAAATGGTGCGTAAGTTTTTCAGGAATATCTAGCAAAGAGGTGAATATTTATTTAAGAATCTAAACCATGTTACAATATTTTATAGCTTACCAGTGAGATATAGGTTATCTGTCAGATATAACGTTATGTGAGGAGTGTTTTATTTCTAATTGTTTTGTTAACACGAGCATTAGCACAGTAATGCTAAAATAACACGTTTTATGTGATAGTCATGGCACAGTGCGGCAAATATAGGTTGGTACGATTATAATATATGCGTTTCCAGAGTGTTCTTCCACAGGACACAGGGAGATGAAGAAGAGGGAGAGGGAGAGGAGGAAGACCAGGGAGAGGAAGGGGGCGAAGGGGTAGAGGCGGTGCAGGAACAGCCAGGTGAAGAGGTGTGTCTTGGCTACTCAGAGGGAAGAGGCGGAGGAGAGGGTGGCAGCCTTCGCAGCAGCACGAGAGGAATCAACAGATTAGGCTGTAGGCTAGGCTAACCATTTAGTTGTAGCTCTGGGATAACATTAGCCAAGGCTAGGATAACGTTAGCACGTAAACGTAGCCGTCACTGGAACTTCGACGAGAGGAACAAGTAGTTGCAAACATGACGCCAAAATGATTTTAAAATATCAGATTGAATTGCCTGTCTGGCAGAAAGCAGGCAACCTCCGCATCCCTTGTAAAATCTTTCTCCTTCAGGAGTTCTTTCCACCTGAAATAAGCAACACCGATATTCACTCGCGTTTTGTCGCGTCCTCGCTTATCTGATCTTTTTCTTTTATTTGGTGGCGTGGTTTCCCTCTTACGGGGCAAAACATATGTGTAGTCCCCCATTTGAAGTGCGACAGAATCATAATAGGAAAAAGCAGGTTCACGCAGAAGCGCCCCGGATTGAGCTTCACCTTAACCATCTCCAGTGATGGCAAGTTCTAGATAAATGCGAAAGGCCAAGCAGGTGTATCTCTTTCGGCCACTGTATTCAAATATGGCGACGCAAGAAGGCAGCCTCCAGCAGACCGCGCCCTGCCTGTGTATAACCCCTAACCCTGAATCTGAGTGTGATGAGGACCAGAGACCCTGAACACAGCATCACTTTTAAATTGAGTTAATTGTTTAACTTAGGTTCAGGAGCAGGACCACGCCTCAACCACTCCTCTAATCACCTGACTAACGTATATATACCAGCACAGCGCTACCACAGGCCTGTCAGATCTCTCGAACATTGGCGACCCTACGTATCTCAGCAAGTGTGTTTTTCGTGTACTCACCAAGATGGATCATGTGCTGCAAGTCAACCTGTCCGGGTCCGACTTCAACGACTTGTACAACTTCCTGTTTGAGCCAGGTGATCCTCAGTCTACCGGTAGCCGACACTCTCAGGGGAGCCGGCTGCGCTCCGTGGTCCACATCCCTCAGTCTTGCCGTGGTTCTCCGTCGGGCTCCATCAACGAAATCGCGGCGACTCCTAGCGGGTCCCAGGCCTCCTCTCCTCCGTCCTTGCGGGTGGGAAATCGACACCGCGTCCACAACCGTGGGAGCCAGCGGTCTTCTCCTCCCCCTCCTTCCCGCATCGGTGCAGCGACTAATCGACCTCGCCGCTCCACTCGGCCATCTCCACCATCTCCACGTCCACAACAAGAGCCCAACATCAGGGATTGGACCATCTCCCGGCTCCAGCGGTTCCTGAGGGCAAAAAACATCCCCTTCCACCGCAACAATAAGTCCAGGCTGTTCCAGCTCTATTCAGCCGCTGTCCAGGCCTCCGAGACCACAGCTCCGTACCCCAAGCCGGCTGCACTTCCGGGTTCCCTTCCGGGGCCTTCTTCCACCAACGTCACCGTCGGTGATGTCACGGTGCCTCCACCACTCCAGCCGGAGCAGCCTCTCTCAATTCATTCCCACCAGCCGGGGGTCAGGTCGTATCACCCCTTGTGCCTGCTCCCTCTGATGCAGATATGTCACACGCAATATCTGCCTTCTTCTCCCCCCTTTCTCACAGGCTTCCACTCTCACCCCGTGCACACACATCCTCCATCCCCACATGCCCTTTCCTCTACCCTTCCTTCCAACTATCCTGTTCCGGCTGGCATCACAGCCAGGAGCCCCGTTCTGCAGCACAAGGGGCTCTTCCTGCGGGTGTATCACTGCCTTCCACTCTCTTTCCGGCGTGTCTCTCCTTACCCCCTCCCTACCCCCCCCCCCCCCCCCCCCCCCCCCAAAAAAAAAGCATCGCTATTCACTCTGACAACACAGCAGTAGTAGATATCATCAATAAAGGCCGTTCCCATTCCCCAGCCATCATGCCATTCACCCGCAGACTCACTCTCATCTCTGCTCAGCATCAGTTCATCCTCCGTGCGTCTCACATTCCCGGTCACCACAACGTCATCACTGACTCACTTTCCCGCTTCTTTTTCTAGAAATTCAGATGCTTGGTTCCAGACTCGGATGTCCATCCCACACCAATCCCACCGTTTTCAGCGACCATATTCAATTAAATCCTCATGTGGCAAATCTCACTCGCACCTCCCAAAAAGCCATTCTTAACAGTTTAGCACCAAGCACGCTATCCACTTACCTCACCGGCTGGAATTCTTTCAAGAATTACCACGCTACTTATCATCTACCATTTCCCTCGTTGGACGCCATGTCCATGTGCAGTTTCATCACACTCTGTCATACTGTAACAAAGATCGGGGCCTCCAGCATACAGACATATCTGGCTGGTATCAATTTATTCCATAAATTACCCACCAGCCTCCCTTGTCAGTCAATCTCGCACTCTCACGTCACCATGTTAATCAAAGGCTTATGAAAGCACAAACCAGCGCCAACAGCCAGACGCCTTCCTCTCACCTCCTGTCTGCTCTGCCGCTGCATACGCACTCTGCACTCTGATTATATTTCTCCCACAGTTGACTTAACACTGGAATCAATGTTTCTACTCGCTTTCTTCAGATTCCTGAGGCGCTCTGAATTCGCTCCAACCTCATCTGTCTACGATCCTTCCCGTCATCCCAGTCTCAATCCCGCGCTCATATTCACACTCCGTAGGAGTAAAACCGATCAGTTAGGAGTATTCTTTCCCATCTACATCTTTCGCCTTAACTCCTTTCTCAGCCCGCATAAGCCACTGACCAGATACATTCACATCCGGGATTCCGCTCGCGCTTCACCACAAGATCCCCTCTTCCTCACCGAAACAAGGAGGATGGCCACCCATTTCTGGTTCCAGAAACACTTCCATAATATCCTCCGTCTCTCCAGAATTTCATCAGATCATTACTCTTGCCATTCGTTACGTATCGGTGCTGCCTCTTCAGCTGCCAGATCGTGAATTTCAGACCAAGTCATCCAGGTCCTCGGAAGCTGGTCTTCACAAGCATATCAAACCTACATCCACAATAACCTCAATGATCTCCGTCTAGCACACAACAGACTAAGTCTCACTTAACCAGACTCTTTTGGGGGCTTCCTAAACAGCACGGGCTCACCAGGACACGAGACAGAACCCCCACACTGAGTCTCTCCGCCCACATCTACAACTCACCCAGTCCGACCCTCTGATGACGTCATCTCCATCCCGTTCATTCATCTGCAAATCTGCACTCCCCCTCCGATGACGCCATCTCCATCCCGTTCATTCATCTGCAAATCTGCACTCCCCCTTCGATGACGTCATCTCAATCCCGTTCATTCATCTGCAAATCTGCACTCCCCCATTCATCACCACCCCATTCATAACCATTTCTCTGACAATCACATCTTCATTAAATCTTTAAACTGACATTTCGTTGTGGTGTGGTCCTTGCTAGTGAACAGACCAGAGAACATAGCATCACCTTTAACAGACCAGAGACCCTGAATGCAGCAACACCTTTAACGGACCTGAGGTGGGGGTTGTTGAAGAAGTAGAAGGAGAGTATCATAACCAACGTGTCAGATAAATAGTTAAACTGTCAGGAACCAGAACATCTAGAGATTTAACACTAAATGATAAGAAATCTGTGAAGATATGCTCTGGGTTAGGGTAACCCTTCTAATGTTCTGTCCTGGGTCTGTCCTCCCCGTGTAAGCATCAGTTTCCTCCAGGTGCTCCGACATATTCTCCCTGTGTCAGCCTGGGTTTCCTGCGGTTGCTCTGACATGTTCTCCCCGTGTAAGCATCAGTTTCCTCCAGGTGCTCTGACATGTTCTCCCTGTGTCAGCGTGGGTTTCCTCCAGGTGCTCTGACATGTTCTCCCTGTGTCAGCGTGGGTTTCTTCCAGGTGCTCTGACATGTTCTCCCCGTGTCAGCGTGGGTTTCCTCCAGGTGCTCTGACATGTTCCCCCCGTGTTAGTGTGGGTTTCTTCCAGGTGCTCTGACATGTTCTCCCTGTGTCAGCGTGAGTTTCCTCCGGGTGCTCCGACATGTTCTCCCTGTGTCAGCGTGGGTTTCCTCCTCGGCTCCGACATGTTCTCCCTGTGTCAGCGTGGGTTTCCTCCAGGTGCTCCGACATGTTCTCCCTGTGTCAGCGTGGGTTTCCTCCAGGTGCTCTGACATGTTCTCCCTGTGTCGGCGTGGGTTTCCTCCAGGTGCTCTGACATGTTCTCCCTGTGTCGGCGTGGGTTTCCTCCAGGTGCTCCGACATGTTCTCCCTGTGTCGCCGTGGGTTTCCTCCAGGTGCTCCGACATGTTCTCCCTGTGTCGGCGTGGGTTTCCTCCAGGTGCTCTGACATGTTCTCCCCGTGTCGGCGTGGGTTTCCTCCGGGTGCTCCGATATGTTCTCCCTGTGGGTGTGAATGGTCTTCTGTCTCTATGTGTCCTGTGATAGTCTAGTGAACTGTCCAGGGTAAATCCCACCTCTCAAACAGTGTCAGCTGGAATAGGCTCCACTCCTCTGTCGCCTCTAACAGGATAAGCATTTAAAGGTAATGAATGAATGAATGAATGAATGAATGAATGCGGGCTTGTTCTACAGGGATCTTTGCTGATTTTTTTGTTGTAGTACAGTTTGTACTACAACAAAAATTTATGCACCAGCCGTCTCCACGCACACAGAGTGTAGAAATGTATCGAGACAGAGAGCCGAGTCACACATGTTTGAGACGAGTCCAAGTCAGTCACGTTTTTGTCAATATGTGTGACTTTAGTCAAGTCCAAGTAACAAGTGTCGAGTGTTAACCCTTCAGACAAGTATTTGGTCTGCATCAGAAAAAAGGTTCTCTTAAAAATGTCACACACACACACACACACACACACACACACACACACGCAAAGACAATGTGATGAATGGTCTCAGTGTTGGATCAGTGAGACATTAAAGGGTTAAATTGTGTTATTGTGGGTAGAGGTGCTGATGGATGGAGGGTGGGGGAGGGGCTGTGTGCACAGGTCTTTATTCAGATAAATGGGGGGGTATTCACGTCCAGAAGAAAAGACTTTTTATTTAAGGAAAGAAACACACACGTGGTAACACACACACACACACACACACACACTAGCACACACACACACAGACACACACACACACACACACACAGTAGCACACACACTAACACACACACTCACACAGTAACACACACACACACACACAGAAACACACACACAGTCGGTGTAGCGGGGGATGGAGGCTCTCTGAATGGAAACAAGTGAAGCCAGAAGTACAGCTGGTCTCCATGGCAACAGGTGAGCATTACATGACCAACAGATGGGGGAGGAGAGAAGAACAGAGCCATCACTCTGAAGACGAGGACAGAGACCAGATCTGTCATCAGGGGTCTGTAGACCAGAATGTCTTTACATGACTCTGTAGACCAGAATGTCTTTACATGGCTCTGTAGACCAGAATGTCTTCACATGAGTCTGTAGGTCTACAGAATGTCTTTACATGAGTCTATAGACCAGAATGTCTTCACATGAGTCTGTAGACCAGAATGTCTTCACATGAGTCTGTAGACCAGAATGTCTTTACATGAGTCTGTAGGTCTACAGAATGTCTTTACATGAGTCTGTAGACCAGAATGTCTTTACATGAGTCTGTAGGTCTACAGAATGTCTTTACATGAGTCTGTAGACCAGAATGTCTTTACATGAGTCTGTAGACCAGAATGTCTTTACATGAGTCTGTAGACCAGAATGTCTTTACATGAGTCTGTAGGTCTACAGAATGTCTTTACATGAGTCTGTAGACCAGAATGTCTTTACATGAGTCTGTAGGTCTACAGAATGTCTTTACATGAGTCTGTAGACCAGAATGTCTTTACATGAGTCTGTAGACCAGAATGTCTTTACATGAGTCTGTAGGTCTACAGAATGTCTTTACATGAGTCTGTAGACCAGAATGTCTTTACATGAGTCTGTAGACCAGAATGTCTTCACATGAGTCTGTAGGTCTACAGAATGTCTTTACATGAGTCTGTAGACCAGAATGTCTTTACATGAGTCTGTAGACCAGAATGTCTTTACATGAGTCTGTAGGTCTACAGAATGTCTTTACATGAGTCTGTAGACCAGAATGTCTTTACATGAGTCTATAGACCAGAATGTCTTTACATGAGTCTGTAGGTCTACAGAATGTCTTTACATGAGTCTGTAGACCAGACTGTCTTTACATGAGTCTATAGACCAGAATGTCTTTACATGGCTCTGTAGACCAGAATATCAGCCTCTGTCTGTGTCTGTGTCTGTCTCTGTCTCTTATCTACCCTCAACCAGCATTCATACATCTTCACACAGAGGGTGACGTTGCCATGGAAACATACGATCCAAACTCAGTGACCTCACACACACACACACACACACACACACACACACACACACACACACACGTAGAAGGACGAGGACAGAAGAGACTCGTCTACAGTGTTACTGTCCTCTGTCAACAAAGTGTCTCATTTAATCCATTCCAAAAATCACATCATCAGGACAAGTTCATCCTGTCCTACTGTCCTTGTTCTGTCCGACTGTCCTCGTCCTGTCCTACTGTCCTTCTTCTGTCCTACTGTCCTTCTCCTGTCCTACTGCTCTCCTCCTGTCCTCGTCCTGTCCTCCTGTCCTCCTGTCCTCGTCCAGTCCTACTGTCCTCCAACTGTCCTCATCCTGTCCAACTGTCCTCCTGTCCTTATCCTGTCCAACTGTCCTCTCCTGTCCTCCTTCTGTCTTGGCTCTGTCCTGCTGTCCTCCTCCTTTCCTTCTCCAGTCCTGCTGTCCTCCTGTTGTCCTACTGTCCTTCTCCTGTCCTCCTCCTGTCCTGCTGCCCTCCTCAATTTCAATCAATCAATCATTTTTATTCATAAAGCCCAATTTCACAAATTACAATTTGCACATGGGGCTATACAGCATACAGCGTACCCCCAACCCTAACCCTGTCCTCGTCCTGTCCTACTGTCCTCCAGCTGTCCTCGTCCTGTCCAACTGTCCTCCAACTGTCCTCATCCTGTCCTACTGTCCTCCAGCTGTCCTCATCCTGTCCAACTGTCCTCCAACTGTCCTCAACCTGTCCTACAGGTCTTCAGCTGTCCTCCTGCTGTCCTACTGTCCTTCTCCTGTCCTCCTCCTGTTCTCACCCTGTCCTCCTGTCCTCATCCTGTCCTCATCCAGTCCTCACCCTGTCCTCCTGTCCTCATCCTGTCCTCCTGTCCTCATCCTGTCCTCCATGAGATGAGGCTCACAGTTTCAGTAACTTCTATAAATCACTTCTTCAGACCCATCCCTGTCTATTTTAAAACCTTATGTATTGATCTTAATGGATCTGTCTTTGTGCCCTTATTGTTGTATTTATTCATCTTTTTATTATTCATCCTTTTGGTCTCTCTCTCATTTGCCTTTATCGTGACATGTGTGTTTAGTTTTCATGGCTTTGCCCTCTGTGTTTCTCCTCTTATCTAATTAGATATCATCTCTGTTGTTCCTGACTGTGTGTTTCTATTTGCCCGAGTGTTCTGCTTTTTGCTTTGTTTGTCAAAGCACTTTGTAAACTCTGTTTAAAGGTGCTATATAAATAAAGTTATTATTATTATTACTATTATTATGACATGGACAGGACACAGACAGAACATAGACAGGACATGGACAGAACATGGACAGGATATGGACAGGACATGGATAGAACATGGACAGGACATGGACAGAACATGTACAAGACATGGACAGAACACAGAACATGGGCAGGACACAGAACATGGGCAGGACACAGACAGAACATGGACAGGACACAGAACATGGACAGAACACAGAACATGGGCAGGACACAGACAAGACATGGACAGGACACAGACAGAACATGGACAGGACATGGACAGGACACAGAACATGGACAGGACACAGACAAGATATGGACAGGACACAGACAGAACATGGACAGGACATGGACAGAACACAGAACATGGACAGAACACAGAACATGGACAGGACATGGACAAGACATGGACAGAACATGGACAGGACATGGACAGAACATGGACAAGACACAGACAGAACACAGAACATGGACAGGACACAGACAAGACATGGACAAGACACAGACAGAACATGGACAGGACATGGACAGAACACAGAACATGGACAAGACACGGACAAGACATGGACAAGACACAAACAGAACATGGACAGGACATGGACAGAACACAGAACATGGACAGGACACGGACAAGACATGGACAAGACACAGACAGAACATGGACAGGACATGGACAGAACACAGAACATGGACAGGACATGGACAGGACACGGACAGAACACAGAACATGGACAGGACATGGACAGGACACAGACAGAACATGGACAGATCACAGAACATGGACAGGACATGGACAAGACATGGACAGGACACAGACAGAACATGGACAGGACACAGAACATGGACAGAACACAGAACATGGACAGGACATGGACAAGACATGGACAGGACACAGACAGAACATGGACAGAACACAGAACATGGACAGAACACAGAACATGGACAGGACATGGACAAGACATGGACAGAACACAGAACATGGACAGAACACGGACAAGACATGGACAGGACACAGAACATGGACAGAACACAGAACATGGACAGGACATGGACAAGACATGGACAGGACACAGACAGAACATGGACAGGACACAGAACATGGACAGAATACAGAACATGGACAGGACATGGACAAGACATGGACAGGACACAGACAGAACATGGACAGGACACAGAACATGGACAGAACACAGAACATGGACAGGACATGGACAAGACATGGACAGAACACAGAACATGGACAGAACATGGACAGAACACAGAACATGGACAGAACATGGGCAGGACACAGAACATGGACAGGACACAGAACATGGACAGGACACAGAACATGGACAGAACACAGAACATGGACAGTACATGGACAGAACACAGAACATGGACAGGACACGGACAAGACATGGACAGGACACAGACAGAACATGGACAGGACACAGAACATGGACAGAACACAGAACATGGACAGGACATGGACGAGACATGGACAGGACACAGACAGAACATGGACAGGACACAGAACATGGACAGAACACAGAACATGGACAGGACATGGACAAGACATGGACAGAACACAGAACATGGACAGAACACAGAACATGGACAGGACACGGACAAGACATGGACAGGACACAGACAGAACATGGACAGAACACAGAACATGGACAGAACACGGACAAGACATGGACAGGACACAGACAGAACATGGACAGGACACAGAACATGGACAGAACACAGAACATGGACAGGACACAGAACACAGAACATGGACAGAACACAGAACATGGACAGAACACGGACAAGACATGGACAGGACATGGACAAGACATGGACAGGACACAGACAGAACATGGACAGGACACAGAACATGGACAGAACACAGAACATGGACAGGACATGGACGAGACATGGACAGGACACAGACAGAACATGGACAGGACACAGAACATGGACAGAACACAGAACATGGACAGGACATGGACAAGACATGGACAGAACACAGAACATGGACAGAACACAGAACATGGACAGGACACGGACAAGACATGGACAGGACACAGACAGAACATGGACAGAACACAGAACATGGACAGAACACGGACAAGACATGGACAGGACACAGACAGAACATGGACAGGACACAGAACATGGACAGAACACAGAACATGGACAGGACACAGACAGAACATGGACAGAACACAGAACATGGACAGAACACGGACAAGACATGGACAGGACACAGACAGAACATGGACAGGACACAGAACATGGACAGAACACAGAACATGGACAGAACACGGACAAGACATGGACAGGACACAGACAGAACATGGACAAGACATGGACAGGACACAGACAGAACATGGACAGGACATGGATAGAAGATGGAGACACTTCAGAGACTCGTCTCACTGCAGCTGATCTTCATCCTGATGAAGGTCTGAACATGATGAACATGGTGCATTGTCATTATCATCATCATCTCTGAGGACTCATCGGCAGCCTCTGATTGGCTGATGATGTGGTGAAATGATAGTGTCAGGATCCACTGTGATTGGCTAATGGAGGCACACACACACACACACACACACACACTGAAACACACACTGAAACTCACACACACTGAAACACACACACACACACACACACAAACTCACTAAAACACACACTGAAACACACACACTGAAACACACACACTGAAACACACACACACTCACTCAAACACACATTGAAACACACACTGAAACTCACACACACTGAAACACACACACACACTGAAACACAAACACACACATACACACACACACACACACACAGGGTCAGTGTTAGGACAGAAAGGAGTGAAAGCTGAGGGGGCAGAGTCTAGTTTACTAACCAACAAGCCTGTATGATGTCACACTAAGAATTGACTGGTGATGTCGTCAGCAGCGCAGCAGTTGCTATGGTTACTGTCACACTGATGTGAACGTGTGTGAAGATCGTCTGTTTGTTAGAATGTCATTAATCTCACACCTGTGGACCACATGACCTCCTCACATCACAACCTGAGTGGCATCATGACATCACTGACAGCAGAAACACCTTAAGTTTTCTTTTGAATGTGACACTTAGAGCTCCACCTCCCCTGAGCTGAGGGACCTAAAGGTGCTGCACAGAATCCCTTTAAAGATTCCCTTAGTTAAGGACAAATGTTACAGCCATCAAATTCAAGTCTCCATGGTGACCGTTTTCGCGTGTTGTTGTCTCACAGCTGGCCTCAGTTGTTAGAAGAAAAAAAAGTGAAGTAAAATATAGCGAACAGGTCAGACAGGAGGTACAGTGACAGAAAGGGACCTGATCAGACAGGAAGTACAACGACAGGAGGCGAACAGGTCAGACAGAGGCCCAATTCCAATCCGGCCCCTAAAGACTCAAGTCCTGAACCCTCACTGACTTAACTGACGTCAGCTGTAAGTGATTGAGTGTGAGAGTCTGAAAGGGCTCATATGCTATAAATAGGAATGGGACAGGACTTATCCCCCTCTTTACAAAATGTTGTTGACACTGGAGGCTCTGGGCGTGACCATTTATCTGTTATTGTCAGTAGAGTTCTCAACGGGCCCAAAAATTCAACCCAAAATGACCCGAGAGACCTGAAGTCCGAAACCGGCTCGGCCTGACATCATCACATACATCACTGGGTCCGAGCCCAACTGAACCCGAGATTTTTTTTTTTTAAATGGAAGGGGGAAAAAATGATGCTCTCCCTGTGCGCCTCAGCAGTCTGGCCTCCCTGGCTCAAATACAGTATCTAAAGTCAACCAATCATTCATGTTCCAAAATAATATCACCAGACAGACAGGCTTCAACCTCAGCGTGGGGGAGAGCATGTAGCGCTGCGCCACTGCATTTAATGAGCCACAGCCACTCTCAATGCTTTTCCTGCACCTGAACGCTGACTGACTGACTGAACTTCGCTCACACTTCACAGCAGCATATCTTGTTTTAGTATTATTATTTTTTTCGTCAGAACAGAATTCACACAGACTCCAAAATCAGAACCATGGATAGCAGCATTGTGTGTTAGTGCTGCTGTTACACCCTCACAAAGTGCACTTCTCTGACAGATTTTCTCTCTCTCCGCTGTCCGAGCCCGACTCAGTCCGCCCCAATTAACTTAATTAGTCAGCCCAAACCGACCCGACCCATCGGTCTTATTCGGGTCGGCTCAGGTTGAAATTGAAAACTCTAACTGTCAGCACACACAAGGCGTGTGAGGGATAGACTCCCTGATCAGTCAATCCTTATCCAAGCACTTGCGTTGCAAAATGGGCAAGAGGTAAGTTTGAAATAATGAATTTATTGTGTTTTTACCATATGCATGTTTTTTCTTAACTACCATCAGAAGTGTTGTAAGTGATATAGTGATATCTATATTATATAGATCTATATTTATATTGTTACCGTTTGCAGATCTGCCAACCGTGTTTATTTGTTGTTTTTTTTTAACACTTCCGGTGTTCTGAGGGCAACCCCTGTATTTGACGTCACAAAGCTATGAACTGTGGGTAATTTCCTTACCGTAAGTCCGCATCGATGCAGACCTACGGTAAGGGGGCATAAAGGGCTCACTCACTGACTCACTGACTCACTGTCAGACAGGGAGTACAATGACAGGAAGGGACCTGATCAGACAGGGAGTACAATGACAGGAAGGGACCTGATCAGACAGGAAGTACAATGTCAGGAAGCGAACAGGTCAGACAGGAAGTGCTGATGAGTACATATTATCGTGTCTTTCCATGTCAGTAACCCATGTGTTCCTGCACTGTAAGGTGACCATCGACTTGGAGCTCCACCTCACCAGAAGGACCAAGTTCAAGGCTTCATGGGGTCGTGTCGCACACTACGATGTCTACCTCTACAGAACACCAAAATCCAAACCCCGAACTCCCAACGGTGCCCGCACCAAGACCATTAATGGCCCCAGCAGAGCGAAGAGCCGTGTCCTGCGATGGGAGGATGACACGTACCCTCCTTCTCCCCCCTGTTCCATTTGCAGCCCCCCCAGCACCCGCTCACCGCCGGCCTCCAGCACGATGTGGACTCTGAGCCCCTACGCCCCCCCATGAACTCGTCCTGGTGGCCATCTTGAAAACTGTCCTGTGAATGTTTATGTTGCATGTTGTTGCCGTTGATCAGAAGCTCATGTTCGTTACAGAGTTCCTCTGAAGTTCTGTCTCCATAGTTTGACGCACTGCATGTTGGCTTGAAACAGGAAGTAGGAGCGTAATGACAATGTGTTTAAGTGTCAGTAGAGTCTGTGGGGCAAACATGGATGCTTTTATTTTGTTGTAGACAACCACAGCTTCCTGTCGCTCAAAAGACTGCTCAGTAAATAGTCTGCAGGAAGTGAGTCAGAGCTCGCACACCAAGACACGTCCAACAGTCATGACATCATGTGTTCATGTTAATCATGTGTTCATGTCATCATGTGTTAATGACATCATGTGTTCATGTCATCATGTGTTCATGTTCATCATGTGTCCATGTTCATCATGTGTTCAAGTCATCATGTGTTCATGTGTTCATGTCATCATGTGTTCATGTTCATCATGTGTCCATGTTCATCATGTGTTCAAGTCATCATGTGTTCATGTCATCATGTGTTCATGTTCATCATGTGTCCATGTTCATCATGTGTTCATGTTCTGTGTCTGAACTGGATTCACAAAGTAAAACTAGACTTTTTCAGAAGATCCTGTTTCTGATGTCTTTACATTAATTTACTGAACTGATGAACTGATGAAGTGATGAACTGATCATGAAGTGATGAAGTGATGATGGATTCTTCACTGTGACAGACCACTTCAAAGACTGTAGGACCCAGACTGTGAGTGTGAGGCGTTCAGGAGAAGTTGTGATGATGTTGACAGATTAAATTCACTCAGCCTTTGTGTGTCTGTTGACTGTAGAGACACACTGCCCTCTGCTGACTGAACTCAGGACCTGATGTTGACTGTAGAGACACACTGCCCCCTGCTGACTGAACTCAGGACCTGATGTTGACTGTAGAGACACACTGCCCTCTGCTGACTGAACTCAGGACCTGATGTTGACTGTAGAGACACACTGCCCCCTGCTGACTGAACTCAGGACCTGATGTTGACTGTAGAGACACACTGCCCCCTGCTGACTGAACTCAGGACCTGATGTTGACTGTAGAGACACACTGCCCCCTGCTGACTGAACTCAGGACCTGATGTTGACTGTAGAGACACACTGCCCCCTGCTGACTGAACTCAGGACCTGATGTTGACTGTAGAGACACACTGCCCCCTGCTGACTGAACTCAGGACCTGATGTTGACTGTAGAGACACACTGCCCCCTGTTGACTGAACTCAGGACCTGATGTTGACTGTAGAGACACACTGCCCCCTGCTGACTGAACTCAGGACCTGATGTTGACTGTAGAGACACACTGCCCCCTGTTGACTGAACTCAGGACCTGATGTTGACTGTAGAGACACACTGCCCTCTGCTGACTGAACTCAGGACCTGATGTTGACTGTAGAGACACACTGCCCTCTGCTGACTGAACTCAGGACCTGATGTTGACTGTAGAGACACACTGCCCCCTGCTGACTGAACTCAGGACCTGATGTTGACTGTAGAGACACACTGCCCTCTGCTGACTGAACTCAGGACCTGATGTTCTGACAGAAGCAGAGAAGATGGACAAACATGAACCTGATTCAGTCACTGAGAAAAAATCTGATAAATACGATTTTTTACGATTTTGTTTTTACTTTTTTATTCAATGCAGCAACAGAAACAGGCAGTTAGAGTCAGTCTGCAGGACGACTGCTGAAGGCTCCACCCCTCAGTCTGTACCTGAGCAGGTAGTGTACACCTGAGCAGGTAGTGTACACCTGAGCAGGTAGAGTGTGCTGGGTTTATCAGAGCTGCAGTCTGACTGATGATCACCTGTGTCTGTGTCACCTGAAACAGTTTTAGGATAAACACTAATATCATGGATACTCTAATGGCCCAGTGTTGGACTGACACACTGTATCACACACCTGAAGAATGATTTTGATGAGCCTGATCTCTGAATTGACTGAGCATGATCTTTGAGTTGACTGAGCCTGATCTCTGAGTTGACTGATCTTGATCTCTGAGTTGACCGAGTCTGATCCTGATCTTGATCTCTGAGTTGACTGATCCTAATCTCTGAGTTGACTGAGCCTGATCCTGATCCAGAGTCTGATCCTGATCTCTGAACTGACTGAGCCTGATCTCTGAGTTGACTGAGCCTGATCTCTGAGTTGACTGAGCCTGATGTCTGAGCTGACTGAACCTGATCCTGATTCTGATCCCGATTCTGATCCTAATCTCTGGGTTGACTGAGCCTGATTCTGATCTCTGAGTTGACTGAGCCTGATCCTGAATCTGATCCTGATCTCTGAGTTGACTGAGCCTGAGCCTGAGCCTGATCCTGTTCCTGAGTCTGATCCTGATCTTTGAGTTGACTGAGCCTGATCCTGATCCTGAGTCTGACCCTGATCTCTGAGTTGACTGATCCTGATCTCTGAGTTGACTGATCCTGAGTTTGAGTCTCATCCTGATTTCTGAGTTGACTGATGGTGATCTTTGAGTTGACTGTGCCTGATCCTGAGTCTGAGCCTGATCTCTGAGTTGACTGATCGTGATATCTGAGTTGACTGAGCCTGATCCTGATCCTGATCCTGATCTCTGAGCAGACTGAACCTGAGCTGAGAAACAGAACAGCTGATCAGAATCAGTTCAATCAACTATGAGTATGTTCAGCCTGAGGGAAGCTGGTTCACAGTGAGCACCAACAGACATCATCAGTAGAGTGTAGATAACGTGATTCTCAGAGACAGATTCAGATTCAGAATACTTTATTAGTCCCAAAAGGACAATTAATTTCTACAGTTGGCCTGTCCATAGCAACAAAAACACAATGCAACAAACAGCCAACATCCACAATCAAGCATCATCACATCAGCAACAACAACAGCAACAACCACAACCAGTGACAGCACAGCAGAGCGGGATGCAAAATAATTCACAGGAAGTGGAGTTAAAAGCAGAGCCTCTGATTTCATCCAAAACTGAATCAGAGATCTGAAGACATGAAAAATCAATGTGCTCCATCAGCTGATCAGAGTGAGGTGTGATGGGAACAGACTGCAGAGTTAATAGGTAATGTGAAGTGTTGTGGTGTCATGTGATGAGGTCATGTGTCTAACATACAGAGACATGTTTATATCTTAACAGTGTTCATATATTTGAATATAATTTATTCAGCTGTAATGTGATGGAGCCCGAACACACTGGGCACAAACTCAACATCAAACACACAGATATTAAACAGACTGGAACTGATCCTGACGTCATGACGATGTGGACGCCAGGCTGATGGAGCTATTATGGGATGTTGAGTCCCATCAATGAGCCAGTTCCAACTTTGAATAAATGAGACACCTTGATCAATGACCTCATCATGTATCCAGATTGATTCATTTCTCATTAACACTGACACACCTGCAGCTCTGTGGAATTCCTCTGTGATGATCCACTCTGATTTATGTCCAGTGAAAACTACAACAACAGTCAAAAGTCTTTTCGGAACCAGAGACACTTTTCTTACGGGCCGACAAACTGCTGTCTCTGCTCCGATGATGATGTGTAATATGTGATATGTGTGGGTGGAACAGATTGTTAGATAAATGATAGTGTGAGAGTGTGAGGTCAAACAGTATCCTTCATATAGACACTCCTCCAGGGAGACATCCAAACAGGCTTTTTCATATAGACACTCCTCCAGGGAGACATCCAAACAGTATCTTTCATATAGACACTCCTCCAGGGAGACATTCAAACAGGCTCTTTCATATAGACACTCCTCCAGGGAGACATTCAAACAGGCTCTTTCATATAGACACTCCTCCAGGGAGACATTCAAACAGGCTCTTTCATATAGACACTCCTCCAGGGAGACATCCAAACAGGCTCTAATCACCTAATAAACTGGGCCTCAACCTCCACCACTTCATTCACTGAAGGACACACCATGTTTCCACTTCCTGCTACATTCAGCCTCAGGCTGAGATGAAGAGTATGTTGCCATAGTAACTGACTCAAGGTTGCACTGAACTGGCTTTGTGAAACAGAAAACTGAGTTTTTACTAATCCTGCTTTCGGGATATTCCACAAAAGTGCATCTTGGCTTAATTGGTTGCACATTTGCTGAGCCAGGATGAAAAGGTGCGGCTATGTCAAGCCAGGTGTAGATAGTTGGGATAAGTGCATGTTCACGGTACTCTTAAATAGACCATTAGTGGAAAATGGATAAGAGTTGCACAACCTATTTTACAGCCGCTGAGCAGCAGCTCCTAAAGGAGTCATATGAGGAGCCGAAACACATTATAAGAAAAAAAAAAGGCAACACCAGTACTATAATCAAGGGAAGGGAGAAAGCCTGGCAAACAATCGCGGACCAGCTAAATGCGTAAGTAGTCAAAGAAAAAAAGTACAATTATTAAACAGTTGCCTACTCCACTGAAACTGTTAGAATTACAATTAAAGGACTACACGTTGTCTATTTTATCCATCCATTCTTCATAAAGAACAAACTTGTCTAGGCAAAAAAGGACCTGGCAGCAGGTGAAAATAAAATACAAGAACATTTTGCAGGCTGGTAAGTGACCTGCGTTCAAATCCAGCCTGTGGCCCCTTGCTGCCTGTCAGAGCTGGAAAACATCTTGAGAGACAGATAGAGCTGCAAGAAATGGAGCTTGATCTTGAAATTAAAAGAAGGACCCTTGTGAAACTGGACCTAGAAATCCAGAAATTAGAAAGCGAAGTGAGTATTTCAGTGCACACTGTAACCATATCTGTAATACAGTGTATTAATAGCTGTTACTTTTGCTTTCTATTTCAGGTTCTAAGCAGATAAAAGAGGACTGGGAAATAAAACAACTGAACGACAAAACATTGTGGTGTCCTCCCTTTTTCACGAATGTGCAGTATACCATTGATTTGGTGAAGAGGAATTTAAAAGATAACCTCACCATGTGTGCTACCAATGTCAGATAAAATGCACAGACACAGCAAAAAGTAACATACAAGATCCTTAATTGAAGAGAGGCTAAATTTGTTGATTTAACCTAAGTGGAAAAATGACACAACATGTTTAGAAAAACCATGGAAATGCTGTAAAACACATGAATTAGTCACATGATTGACAGTAAAACTACTAGATGAATCACTAGGATTAATCTTAGCCTGGTTGTTAGCCTGGTCTGGAGCAGGTTAGCTGCAGAGAATAAATCACCAAAGTAACTTTGGCGTTAAATTTGACCTGCTTTCATGCAACCAACATATCCCGGTTTAATCCCTTCTGTCCTCACCACAGCACCACCAGCAGGGGGCGTGTCTTCAACACAACCAGGGCAGAAACACGTGGCGGACGTCACCGCGTGCAAAGATCGTCTATTAAGAGAGCTGTCACCATGGAGACCATTCTGTCACAGACCGGACGTGACACACAGAAACTCACAAGCTACAAACTGGAGATCTGTTTATGTGCAACATAGAGCTAATTAGGTAGTAATTGATATTAATAATAAAGTATAGTCAGTGTGTGTGTGTGTGTGTGTGTGTGTGTGTGTGTGTGTGTGTGTGTGTGGGTGGGTGGGTAGGTGGGTGCAGAGTGACACTTCTTGTTCTCTTCTCGCCATCTTTGTTAGCATGCTACAGGACGTCAGCTCAGTTAGCTCAGCAGCTAGCAGAGAGGAGAGCTGACAGATCTGTGACGTGACTCTGGAACATATGAATCTATAATCTATCAATAACCTGTCTGACGTCATTTACCGCTCACAGCTCATCTAGTGTTTCGCTAATTTAACTCAGTTACGTTATTATTTACCGTCAGGTTAGCTCGTGACGTCAGAGTTAACGGTAGAGCTAACGTTAGCCATGTTTACTGAACTGAACAGCATCTTAAACACCAAACCGGACAGCGTCACTCAGGTGAGGAGCTGCAGTCACCTGTCACACCTTAACATGCCTGTATTAACATGTGACATTATCACAAACACGCACACGCACACACACACACACACACACACACACACACTACTCTACATGCTGACGTCAGTGTGTCAGCAGCGTCCCAACATATGTTTGTTTGTTGTTGTTTGTTTACAGGGAGAGTTCATCCTGCTCTCAGATCGACGGAGTGACGCTTCTTTTCTCATTCACCACTTCTTGTCTCTGTACCTGAGAGGTGAGTTTATCACCATACCAGAATTTCAGTAGTCGATGCTAATACCAGTGAATTTCCACAATTCTCGATACTCATTCGATACCATGATAAAAAATAATAATAAAAAAGCAGAACTTGTGTATTTCTAAATTCACTACTTTTTCAAACTTTAACTTTAAGTCTTAAGGTGTGTTCACACCGGACCTGTTTTTTTTTTTTTTTTGCTGTCGCTCGGTTCCCCCCTTTGATATCGCTTCATTGCTCAGTTGCAATCGCTCGTCAATGTGGTAGAAATCAACAGACTCGCTTTTTTGTTTTAATGACGATATGTCTCGCCACAAAAGGTCCTGCTTGTGAGTTTCCTTGTAGTCATTTATTGTGTGGTCCCACAGGATTCTGTGGGACGACACGAGAACACAGGGCTCCAGACTAACTTTTTCTACTAGGAGCACCAGCACAAAATTTAGGAGCACTATCTATATGACACAACATATTCATAATTTTGTCTATATTAACTGCATTACTGATAATTTAACAATAAACACAGACAACCCTGCCTCTTAAATGATGTGTGCAGCGGTGCTTTTGCTCCATCATTGCATCTGTTCCTGCATAATTTATGACTGATGCTGTTGTTGTGCTTAACCAGCGTTTCATGTTTGAAATGTGTGGTGGAGTCGGCGAATTTAGTTTTCCCCGCAAATTTCGGACCGCACTGAGAGCAGTACATGCAGGACATCACTTTCTTTTCTTTGCAATATCTCAACCACGTAAATTCAGTGAGCCATTCTTGTCAGAAATGATAGGGCTTTGGCTTTTTCGGTGCTGCGACATCACCTGCTGACTCGTCCGCAGTCATTTCGGGCTTCCATAGTCGAGCGCACTTTCACGTTGTGGTCTCCTGTAAAAATGTCCGTGAAAAATCCCCGCGATGTGAAAAATACATGCCGAGCAGTCACTGGTGCGCGGAGCGGAGTCAGTGCGGTCATAAAATCTGAGCTTTGCGCGCCCAGGGCTTGCGGACGTCTTTGCCGCTTTGAGTCCGCGCGGACCTCCGCGGAGTCCACTCCGCGTACGTTCCGCCTGAGTATGATCGGGCCTTTAACCCCTCACACAGTGCACACATACTAAAACTGCTGCACGTTGCTATGGTTACTGGTGCCCCCCCCTGCCCCTCGCAGTGCACATCCAGACACACACAGAGACACTCGCTTCCGCTACTCCATGAAATGCAATTATAAAAAATAAAAGAAAGAAAAAGGGGGAGAGGGGTGGATTTGTAAGTCACGCTGGTGCCCCTAGTTAAAAAACTATGCCGCATGGCCTCCAAAAAAGGTCGCAAAATGCGACAAATTAGGCGCAGTCTGGAGCCCTGGAACAATTAACTTGTCCGCGTCCACTACCATCAAAACATCCGCCGGACGCCGGTGTAGCAACAGATGACCAAAGTAAGACGGCCACTTCCGGCCGGGATTACGGCAGCCAATCAGCGTTGAGCTGCAAGCGACAGGACCCAGCGAAAAAACGCTCCAGATGAGATTTTTCATCTCAAGCGAAGAGCAAAAAACCGCTCTGTCGCTGTTGCTCGGAGCCCGAGCGATTTTTCTCCCGGGCGAATATACGGTCAATCGCCCGTTTGCATTGACTTTGTACGTAAACTTGTCGCTAGTGAAAAAAAAACAGGTCTGGTGTGAACACACATTTAGGCCTCATTTACACAGCAAGCGATGCAGCAGCACACGTGTATTGTGTAAACCACTGCTGTCCCATCAAAATACAAACCACACGTGAATAGTTGGTGGCGGTAGTGCACCGTGTTTGCAAATCTCCAATAAACCCCAAGGAAGAAGTGAGTTTGGACCCAAAGCCCAAGGTGGACAGGTTCATGCGCCACTGCGCCAGTGATTATTCCAACACTTGGAGAATTAATATTTAGCACTACAAATGGGTAAGTACATGAAACATGTGCCTGTCAGGTCTCGCTTGGTCAAGGGGAAGATGTCTACGGTGGTCGAGAGAGGTCACAACACATGCAAACTCCTGTTTTTTGCTTAATACCGCTTGTGACTGGCGCGGAAAATCTGTGTCTCTTCTATATTCGAGCTTGCTCGCAAAAGCAGCGCAACTCGAGCAGTGCGTAGAACGGATGTCGTGTGAATGCTCTAACCTGTTAAAGCAGCTGTGCTGTCCGTAGTTCGTATCAACCCCCTGAAGAGCCGCATAATTATTTGAACCCAACAGCGACAAAAAAAAAGTTCTCTATATGGCTATTTAGTGTAGCCTCACGTGGGTCAGACGGACAGCAGAAGTCAGAAAACCAGAATACGGCACCCGAGGCAGAAGTGATTCTGCTCGCCCGCAGAGGCCCACAGCCATTAAAGCCGCAGAAGAAGAAGGAGCCGTGTTTACAGAGAGTGTTCTCCAAGTAAGCGGTACGCAACGGGCATTGCTGAACACATATCAGTTTTACCAGAGATGTATCTATATGTATCTGAGATGTACTTTTGATGTCATGGCGTATAACGAAGGGGCATCATCTTAAAGAAAAGGAACAGAAGAAGGCTAAACGGGACAGTGATAGGGCTCATGTAAACCTCGGTCGGGCATTCAGCAAGTGGAGAGAGCTGAGAGAATTGAAAGGTTTTAAAACTGATTCGGAGTTGGCCCTTTTCCTAATCGACAGGTATGTAATTTTTGTTTTTATGTAGAGAATATACCGCAACTTGACAGACGTTCTTTTTGGCGCTCGTCCTCGGCACCAACTGACGCGCGCATACTGCCCTCATCAGTTCCGACAGGAATTGACACGGCCCGCTGAGGGCAAAGTTGTATCCAGTACTTACTGTTGGCATCGACCTGGTACAGAAGTATCAGTTCTCATGACAATCCTAATCATCTGCTTGTCAGGTGAGTCCGAACCACACAGGTAACAGAGCTATGACGGAGTCACAGGTCAGTCCAGTCAACACTGACAAGTCCAAGGTCCTACAGTTTGAGTTCAGATCTTGAATCATTAAACAGCAGAGTGAGACCGTGTTAATGTTACAGAGATCCTCAGTGATTTTAAATGTATCTGTTGAGCACTGTTTGTTTGTTTGTTTGGTTTAAGTAGTTCGTCTCCAATGGTAAGATTTGACTCGTGTTTTATGTACGCCAGTTTATGTATTTATTTGTGGACCTGACGGGACTGAGTGATGTCAGTGTATTTCCAGGCTGATCAGCGCTGCAGGAAGTGTATCTCTGTACTTCCTGTGTTGTTTTCATCTGCAGGTCGAAGACATGTTTGAGACGTCACATCACTTTTGAAAAACAGACAGGAAATCAAACATCTGTGTTGTTGCTACATTTTGTTTTAACCCATCTGACTACAGCGACCAGGAAGAACGGCGATGTGCTGTGATCCACCTCACACACACACATGCAGCACTGTTCTGCACGTGTTCATCCATCTGACAGACCAATGTAACGCAGCGCTGCAGCATATGGATGGATGTAACGCAGTGCTGCAGCGTAAGGACTGATGTAAGGCAGCGCTGCAGCATATGGATGGATGTAACGCAGTGCTGCAGCGTAAGGACTGATGTAAGGCAGCGCTGCAGCATATGGATGGATGTAACGCAGCGCTGCAGCATATGGATGGATGTAACGCAGCACTGCAGCATCAATCAATCAATCAATTTTATTTATAAAGCCCAATATCACAAATCACAATTTGCCTCACAGGGCTTTACAGCATACGACATCCCTCTGTCCTTTGGACCCTCACAGCTGATCAGGAAAAACTCCCCAAAAAAACCTTTACTGGGGAAAAAAAACGGTAGAAACCTCAGGAAGAGCAACTGAGGAGGGATCCCTCTTCCAGGACGGACAGACTTGCAATAGATGTCGTACAGAACAGATCAACATAATAAATTAACAGTAATCTGTATCAATCAATCAATCAATTTTATTTATAAAGCCCAATATCACAAATACAATTTGCCTCACAGGGCTTTACAGCATACGACATCCCTCTGTCCTTTAGACCCTCACAGATGATCAGGAAAAACTCCCCAAAAAAACCCTTTACCGGGGAAAAAAAATGGTAGAAAGCTCAGGAAGAGCAACTGAGGAGGGATCCCTCTTCCAGGACGGACAGACGTGCAATAGATGTCGTACAGAACAGATCAGCATAATAAATTAACAGTAATCTGTATGACACAATGAGAGAGAGAGAGAGAGACAGAGAGAGAGAGAGATGCAGGACATCCTCAGTAATGACAGTAGCTTACAACAACATTCATGAAAGTAATAATATTGTTGTTATAGTTCTGGCTACTGTGGTACAATATGTTGAAAGTATATATTAGTATCTGGCAGTATACATGTATGATAATAGTCATGTGTATAATAACAGTAGAAGAATGACTAATGACTAATGATGGCAGCAGCAGCAGGAGGCATCTGGCAGGACCACGGCAGCAGCACAACCACACATGTCACACTATCCAGGCACCTCTGCAATATGAGTTACCCTGAGAGACAGTGGAGCACAAAGGCTCCGGAGAAGAAGCCAAGTTAGTGACATCCAGAATGACCGAGTTAGCAAGATGCAGTAATAGGATACGAGAGAGAGAGAGAGAGAGAGAAGGTGCCCGGTGTATTATAGGTGGTCCTCCGGCAGACTAGGCCTAAGTCAGCCTAACTAGGGGCTGGTACAGGGCAAGCCTGAGCCACCCCTAACTATAAGCTTTATCAAAGAGGAAAGTCTTAAGTCTAGTCTTAAATGTGGAGACGGTGTCTGCCTCCCGGACCGTAACAGGAAGATGATTCCACAGGAGAGGAGCCTGATAGCTGAAGGCTCTGGCTCCTGATCTACTTTTGGAGACTTTAGGGACCACGGGTAACCCTGTGTTCTCAGAGCGCAGAGTTCTGGTGGGATAATATGGCACTATGAGCTCTCTAAGATATGACGGAGCTTGACCATTTAGAGCTTTATAAGTTAACAGTGGGATTTTAAATTCAATTCTGGATTTTACAGGGAGCCAGTGCAGAGAAGCTAAAACTGGAGAATATGATCTCGTTTCTTGGTTCCTGTTAGTACACGTGCTGCTGCATTCTGAGTAGCTGAAGAGTTTTTAATGATTTACTAGAGCTACCTGATAATAGAGAGTTACAGTAATCCAGCCTTGAGGTAACAAAAGCGTGGACCAATTTTTCTGCATCTTTTCGGGTCAGGATAGGCCTAATTTCAGCAATATATATATAATAATTAAAAACATTTATGTTCATTTAGGTAATAAAACAATTTCTGTCACTTTGAAAAGGTTCAAGTCAAGGTCATGTCCAGAGTCTCTGGAGTTAAGTCGAGTCTTTGTTGATTTGGCAGCAGTGGCGCTGGTTATGGCGACACGCAGCAGCAGTGTGTGAGGCGTCCGTTTGTTTGGCAGTGTTTTTAAGTGTGTTTAGTGTTTTTACTAACCCTTTTTTACTTTTTTACTTCCTCTTTAAATCACTTGTGGAAGACAGTGGCGGCAAGGAATCACCCCAGTTTGGGAGGTATTCTCTTCATTTTAACACTTTTATGCCACTTTTTAATTGGAGTATGTGAGAGTGGAAAACCTCACCAGTATAGCCGCGACTTCATACTTCTGCTCCGTGACTCCGGGATGGGCATCGTGGATCCCTCGACAGCTGTTCCCCCGGAGATCGTTCGGCTGAATCCCTCCACGGAGAACCTGAGCTGGTCGTCCGGGCCGAGGCGTGCAAGGAAAAGGGGGAAACGCGGCGGACTGCGGCAGAGGCTTAAGCGGCAGGGCCACCGTCGAAAAAAAGATTTTTCCCACACCTGAAGTGGTTGAAAACCCTGTGCCTGACTCTGTTTCACCTGTGTCCGCTGCTGTTAATCCTGTGTTTCCTGCCTGTGTTGTGACGCGTGCGCAGTCACGCAAATTCGGAGACGTGGTGAACCTGGCTGATTCATTCATGTTCCCCCCTGAGGATAAAACAGTTTCCTCTTGCAGCCAAACCTGTGAAAGATGTGTCTGTGAATCTGCTGCCCGCCGAGGCGGAGTCAAAGTGGACCGAAGTGCGTTCATTGCCGCACAGCAGAGTGACCCGACTCTGGCCATGGGCCTGGCGCTTGCCACTGCTCCAAGCTCTGAAACCCCGCCTGTGTACGCTGTTGTAGATGGGGTCTTGATGCACAACTGGTTTCCCCCAGCTGTTGGCAATCTGGAGTGGAATGTGGTCCAGCAGTTAGTTGTTCCCCAGAGTTTCCGGTCACATGTTCTTAGTCTGGCGCATGACAATCTCTCTGGCCACTTAGAAATCAAAAAGACCTACCACCGCATTATGCGTTACTTCTATTGTCCAGGGCTGAAGTCTGATGTCACTCGTTTCTGTCGTTCTTGTCATGTGTGCCAAGTCAGTGGAAAGCCTAATCAGATCATTCCTCCCGCTCCACTTCAGCCCATTCCTGTGCTTGGGGAGCCGTTTGAGCACCTGATCTTGGACTGTGTCGGTCCGCTCCCCAAGACAAAGTCCGGTCATCAGTACCTGTTGACGTTGATGTGTGCTGCTACTCGTTACCCGGAGGCCATTCCATTACACACCCCAAAAGCTAAAGCTGTTATCAAAGCACTCACTAACTTTTTTTCCACTTTTGGGTTGCCGAAGTATGTTCAGACCGATCAGGGGTCAAATTTTATGTGTAAACTGTTTGCACAGGTGCTGGCCTCACTGTCAATTAAGCACCGCAGGTCTAGCGCTTACCATCCTCAGTCCCAGGGAGCGCTTGAGCGTTTTCACCAGACGCTTAAATCCATGATGAGGAAATACTGTTTGGAGAGTGAGAAAGATTGGGACGAGGGCTTGCCTTTTCTCCTGCTAGCGGCGAGAGAGAGTGTGCAAGAGTCCACCGGTTTCAGTCCTGCAGAACTGGTGTTTGGACACACCGTGCGTGGTCCCCTTCATTTGCTCCGAGAGCAATTCTTGTCCGAGGCTGACAGCCCCAGTACTAATGTGTTAGATTACGTCAGTAAATTCAGAGAGAGGTTGCACAAAGCATGTGACACTGCCCGCAGCGCCCTGACTGAAACTCAGGCTGAAATGAAAAAAAGATTTGACAAGCGATCTGTCAGGAGAGAGTTCCAGGTTGGTGAGGAGGTGCTGGCCCTTCTGACAATGTCCGGTGCCGCTCTCCAAGCAAAGTTCTGTGGTCCTTATGTGATCGAGAAAAAACTTAGTGAGACTGATTATGTTGTGCGCACCCCTGACCGCAGACGAAAAAGTCGAGTGTGCCATGTGAACATGTTGAAGCGGTACGTCACATGCCATGCTGCTGTGCCTCCTCCTGTCAGTCCTGCCGCTGTAGTCACTGTCGCAGCTGCAGCTGTGACTCCTTCTCAGTACGCTCCAGAAAGTGATGGCTTAAGCGCGAGCAGCCCTCCATGCTCGCGACTTAAGAATTCTGAAGTTATAAAAAAACTGTCAGCTCATTTGGAACATTTGGATGTTTCTGCCCAAACAGACATCATTCAGCTCATTGAAAATTATCCCACTTTGTTCTCAGACACACCATCCCGTACAACTGTCCTTTCTCATGATGTCGATGTTGAAAACCACCCACCCATCAAACAGCATGCTTACCGTGCAAACCCGACAAAGCGTGCACTTCTCCAAAATGAGGTTCAATACTTGTTGGAGAACGGTCTGGCTGTTCCCAGCTCCAGTGCGTGGAGTTCTCCCTGTTTGCTTGTGCCCAAGTCGGATCAGACGCCACGTTTCTGCACAGATTACAGAAAAGTAAATAATGTGACCAAGGCTGACTCGTACCCCTTACCCAGAATGGAGGACTGCATGGACCAAGTGGGTTTGGCCACGTACGTCACAAAACTTGACTTACTGAAGGGCTATTGGCAAGTCCCGTTAACTCCTCGTGCCTCAGAGATCTCCGCTTTTGTCACTCCGGATAGCTTCCTCCAGTATACAGTCATGCCCTTTGGTCTCCGCAATGCACCTGCCACATTCCAGCGACTGATGCACATCGTTTTGTCCAATGTGAAAAACTGTGAAGTGTACCTTGATGATGTTGTGGCATACTCAGACACCTGGTCTGAGCATGTTGAAGTCCTGAAAGAGATTTTCAAGAGGTTGAAAGACGCAAATTTAACTTTGAACCTGGCGAAATGTGAGTTTGGTAAAGCCACTGTTACCTACCTTGGTAAACAGGTGGGCCAGGGACATGTGCGTCCCGTTGATGTGAAAGTCCAAGCGATCGTGACTTATCCTGTACCCCAAACAAGGCGTGAGCTCTGCCGTTTCTTGGGGCTGGCGGGCTACTATCGTAGTTTCTGCCGAAACTTTGCTGAGGTTGTTGCTCCTCTCACCAGTCTGACGAGCGAGAAAAAGCCGTTCGCTTGGTCACCTGCTTGCCAACACGCTTTCGAGTCTTGCAAGGCTCTTCTCTGCAGCACACCTGTCCTCACAGCCTCAAACTTCACACGGCCGTTTAAGTTAGAGGTTGATGCCAGTGCCAGCGGGGCCGGTGCCGTGTTGCTGCAGGAGGACAAGCAGGGTGTCGACCACCCCATCTGCTACTTCTCGAAGAAGTTCAGTGCTGCCCAGCTAAATTACAGCACGGTCGAGAAGGAGGCTCTTTCCTTGCTGTTCGCTCTGCAACACTTTGAAGTGTACATTGGTTCCAGCCCGTTGCCTGTTGTAGTGTACACCGACCACAACCCTCTCGTTTTTTTGAACCGCATGCAAAACACCAATCAGCGGTTAATGAGGTGGTCCTTGTTAGTGCAAGATTTCAACCTTGAGATCCACCACAAGAAGGGTTTAGATAATGTGTTAGCTGATGCCCTTTCGCGGGTGTAATTATATTCTGTGAACAAACATCTTAGGGGATGTTGTTCATTTAGGGAGGGGGGTGTTATGTCCCCCGGCCGCCTGTGTATTTATTATGTGTATGTGTGCATTATGATCTGTGTATTTATTCTGTGTATGTGTATATCTCTATGTATATGCCTTTCACCTGTATGTTTAGTGGAGAGTTAGACCTCTCCTGTTCTCCCAAAGATCGTTTGTCAATCAATCAATCAATCAATTTTATTTATAAAGCCCAATATCACAAATACAATTTGCCTCACAGGGCTTTACAGCATACGACATCCCTCTGTCCTTTAGACCCTCACAGCGGATAAGGAAAAACTCCCCAAAAAAAACCCCTTTACCGGGGGAAAAAAATGGTAGAAACCTCAGGAAGAGCAACTGAGGAGGGATCCCTCTTCCAGGACGGACAGACGTGCAATAGATGTCGTACAGAACAGATCAGCATAACAAATTAACAGTAATCTGTATGACACAATACAGTAATCTGTATGACATCCTCGGTAATGACAGTAGCTTACAACAACATTCATGAAAGTAATAATACTGTCGTTATAGTTCTGGCTACTGTGGTACAATATGTTGAAAGTATATATTAGTATCAGGCAGTATACGTGTATGATAATATCATATGTCTATGATAGCAGTAGAAGTATGACTAATGATTAATGATTGCAGCAGCAGCAGCAGCAGCAGGAGGCATCTGGCAGGACCACGGCAGCAGCACAACCACACACGTCACACTATCCAGGCACCGCTGCAATACGAGTAAACCTGAGAGACAGTGGAGCACAAAGGCTCCGGAGAAGAAGCCGAGTTAGTGACATCCAGAATGGCCGAGTAAACAAGATACAGTGAGAGAGAGAGAGAGAGAGAGAGAGAGAGAGAGAGAGAGAGAGTGAGAGAAGGTGCCCGGTGCATTATAGGTGGTCCTCCGGTAGAATAGGCCTGAGTCAGCCTAACTAGGGGCTGGTACAAGGCAAGCCTGAGCCAGCCCTAACTATAAGCTTTATCAAAGAGGAAAGTCTTAAGTCTAGCCTTAAATGTGGAGACGGTGTCTGCCTCCCGGACCGTAGCAGGAAGATGATTCCACAGGAGAGGAGCCTGATAGCTGAAGGCTCTGGCTCCTGATCTACTTTTGGAGACTTTAGGGACCACGAGTAACCCTGCGTTCTCAGAGCGCAGAGTTCTGGTGGGATAATATGGCACTATGAGCTCTCTAAGATATGATGGAGCTTGACCATTTAGAGCTTTATAAGTTAACAGTAGGATTTTAAATTCAATTCTGGATTTTACAGGGAGCCAGTGCAGAGAAGCTAAAACAGGAGAAATATGATCTCGTTTCTTAGTTCCTGTTAGTACACGTGCTGCTGCATTCTGAATTAGCTGGAGAGTTTTTAATGATTTACTAGAGCTACCTGATAATAGAGCGTTACAGTAATCCAGCCTCGACGTAACAAATGCGTGGATCAATTTTTCTGCATCTTTTTGGGTCAAGATAGGCCTAATTTTTGCAATATTACGCAGATGAAAAAATGCAGTCCGTGAGGTTTGTTTTAAATGAGAATTAAAAGACAAATCTTGATCAAATGTTACTCCGAGGTTTCTTACGGTAGTGGTAGAGGCCAGAGCAATGCCATCGAGAGAAACTATGACATCAGATAAAGAGTCTCTGAGTTGTTTGGGGCCAAGAACAATTACTTCAGTTTTATCTGAATTTAACATCAGGAAATTGGTGCTCATCCAGGTTTTTATGTCTTTAAGACAATTATGAAGTTTAGTTAATTGATCACTTTCTTCTGGCTTCATAGATAAATACAACTGTGTATCATCCGCATAACAATGGAAATTTATAGAGTGATTTCTAATGATGTTGCCTAAAGGAAGCATATATAGAATAAATAGGATTGGTCCAAGCACAGAACCTTGCGGAACTCCAAAACAAACTTTAGTACGTGCGGATGATTCATTATGAACGTCAACAAATTGAAAACGGTCAGATAAATAAGATTTAAACCAGCTTAGTGCAGAACCTTTTAGGCCAATTAAGTGTTCCAGTCTCTGTAACAGAATTTGATGGTCAATTGTGTCAAACGCTGCACTAAGATCTAATAAAACAAGTACAGAGACGAGTCCTTTGTCTGAAGCAATCAGAAGGTCATTTGTAATTTTAACTAGAGCTGTCTCAGTGCTATGATGCACTCTAAATCCTGACTGTAATTCCTCAAATAAATTATTATCATGGAGAAAATCACACAGCTGGTCTGCGACTACTTTCTCAAGGATCTTTGACATAAAGGTAAGATTAGATATTGGTCTATAGTTGGCTAACACCTCTGGATCCAGGGTGGGCTTTTTTAGTAGAGGTTTAATTACAGCTACCTTAAAAGACTGTGGTACATAGCCTGTTAATAAGGATATATTGATCATATCTAATATATGGGTGTTAACTAAAGGTAAGACCTCCTTGAGTAGCCTAGTTGGGATGGGGTCTAAGAGACACGTTGATGATTTAGATGAAGAAATCACTGCGGTCAATTCTTGAAGGGAAATTGGGGAGAAGCAATCTAAATAAATATTAGGTGTTACAGCTGTGTTTGAGGTTAGATAAGTACTATCTGAGGACAGGAGGTCATGAATTTTGCCTCTAATAGCTAGAATTTTGTCATTAAAGAAGCTCATAAAATCATTACTGCTAAGGGTTAAAGGAATACAAGGCTCAATAGAGCTTTGACTCTCAGTCAGCCTGGCTACAGTGCTGAAAAGAAACCTGGGGTTATTCTTGTTTTCTTCTATTAAAGCTGAGTAATAGTTTGTGTTGTGTTAACAGGTGTGCAGGTGATTCGCTGGACGATTGTGACGTTGCTCCGGCTGGATTGGCTGAGCAAGGGGCTCGCCTTCAGTGTCAACGGTCGGCAACTGGATAACGAGCGTGACGTCATCGCTGCCGGATTGGTTGGGCAAGGGGCTCGGCCTTCATAATGCCGACCACGTGGAAGCCGCGAGACCACTCTCGTACCTGGCAGCAGCGCATTGTATCGTTCTCTGGTTTTTCTGTGATTGATAAGTACTTTGTTGTTTGACACACGTGTGATTATTTAGCTTGTCTTGCTAAATAATCACTTCTTTTGTTAGGACCAGCGCCTTAGGGCCAACTGAGTCACTTGTGTATATATTGTAAATAGTTACTGTCACTTATTATTGTTTGCACGGAGCGTAGGGGTGAGCTGCTATTTTTGTTATACCTGTTTTCTCCTGTTTTTCTTTAGCCTAGGGAGTTAGGCCTAGTATTGTATTTTTGTTTCTTTTGTTTTCGTTAGGAATCAGTTATTTCGCCGGTCGGTAGACAGGTTGCTTTTTCTTTATTGTTTTGGCCTGGGCTCACCCTGAAGTCATTTGCTCCATTTTGTGTGCGATATTGTACAGTGTGTTGTTGTAGTGTGTAGCAATAAATTGCTCACCTGTACATTTATACTCGTGTTCCTGTGTGTCCTTATGTTGCGCACCCACACCCCTAGACCGGGGCGTAACAATCATTCTTCAGAAAGAAATTTTCCTCTACCCCAATAACAAGCCGTGGGTGACCAAAAGTGTCAAATCTGTGATTAATCAGAGGAACATTTGCTTCACTCAGGGTGACACTGCTCTTTGTAGGGAGCTTCAAAAACAGCTAAAGAAGGAGCTTAAACTTGCCAAATGCAGATATAAAGACAAGGTTGAGAGCATGCTAAGGGCAGGCAGCTCTTGTTCTGCATGGGAGGGGGTCAAAACCATGATGGGGATGCAATCCAAGAAGAGCCATGTCTCCCTTAATGGAAAGCCTGATCTGGTGCTCTCAAATGAACTGAAAAATTTTTATAACCGTTTTAATAACTGTAATTTCAGCGAGGAATTGTCAGTTTTTAAAAATGCTGTCCCTTCACAGAATAGTATTGTTGACAGGAGCAAGGTGTGTAAACTTTTCCGGGGAGTCAGGGAAAGGAAAAGTCCTGGCCCGGATGGCATTGGAGGGCGTGTTCTCAAGAACTGTGCTGACCAGCTGGCAGACATTTTTACTTTTATCTTTTCAATGTCCCTCCAGCTCCACAAGGTCCCCTCACTTTGGAAGGATTCCATTATTGTTCCAGTTCCCAAGTCTGCATCCCCCAAATCACTAAATGATTTTAGACCTGTGGCATTAACTTCTCTAGTAATGAAGTCATTTGAGAGAATTGTCAAGGAGTCACTTCTGACCTGTGTTCAAGATAACCTGGACCCACTACAGTTCGCTTACAGATCAGGTAGAGGTGTTGAAGATGCATTAGCCACCCTTCTAAATCTTGCCTTGACTCATCTTGAGGGAGCCAAGACTTTTGTCCGTCTTTTATTTATTGACTTTTCATCTGCTTTTAACTGCATACAGCCACACAATTTAGCAGAAAGATTAAGGGACTTCCACAGCATCGATCCTGGTCTAATAGCCTGGCTAATGGACTTTTTAACAGAAAGACCACAACGTGTGAGAGTCAATGGTGTTTTGTCAGACACTCTAGTCTCCTCCACTGGATCACCTCAAGGCTGCGTCCTTTCACCTTTACTGTTTGTTTTGTACACGAACGAGTGCCGTAGCCAACATGTGGGGCGTCACATCTTGAAATTTGCAGATGACTCAGTAATCGTGTCCTTGCTGAGCAGTGACGACCCTTAGCATGGCCCTGTAGTGAAGGAATTCACAGACTGGTGTTCCTCATCCTTTATGTGCATCAATGTGTCAAAGACTAAAGAAATGTTGATAGACTTTCGTAAACATTCGTCAGTCATCCCTCCTCTTGTCATTGAGGATCATGCTGTCGAGCTGGTCCTTAATTATAAATATCTTGGCACTCACATTGATGACAAGCTGTCTTTTGATTTCCATGTTGATGCTGTCTGCAAGAAGGCACATCAACGTTTGTTCTTCCTTAGGAAACTGCGGAGTTTTAATGTTGACAGCACTTTTATGAAAATGTTTGTATTTTATTGAGTCTGTTCTGACCTTTTCTTTTATTTGCTGGTATGGCTTACTTTCCCTCAAAAATAAAAACAGATTGCAGGGTATAGTGAGAGTGTGCAGCAAAATTGCAGGTACCAACCTTAATGATCTTTCTGATGTGTACAAACTCAGAACCCTATTTAAGGCCTGCTCACTCCTCACTGACCAGAGTCACCCCTTGGTTGGTGAGTTTGTATTGCTCCCGTCAGGCTGCAGGTACATCCTGCTAAGATGTAGGACAAATAGATTGAAACATTCTTTTGTCCCTGCTGCCATAGCTCTTCTAAATGAGTGACTGATTATCTGATTGTTCTATTTATCGTTGTCTTCCGTGCTATATGTTGTTGTTACTCTGGAATTGTTGACTGTTTGTTCTGCTGGCTGTAGAGCGATTTGCCCCACGGGGACAATAAAGACTCCTTGAACTTGAACTTGTGTCGAGTCAAAAGTCCTGAGCTGTCCCTCAGTGGTGTGTTTGTCTTTCAATGATGTCTCTGTGTGTCCGTCAGTAATGTCTGTCTCTCTCTCTCTGTCTCAGCTGGATGCAGGGTGTGGTTCGTGGCTCTGGTGCAGTCCTTCAATCACTACAGTGGGATCAGTCAGAGACTGGTGAGTGTCCACAAGGACGTCCTGCTGATGTGTCCTCTGTTAGAGTCTACACTCTGTCCTGTCTTCATCTTGTCTTCAGATGAGATATGATGAAAAGCTCCAGCAGAGTGAGTGTTAAAACCACCTGTCGTAGGTCATATGACCAGGTGCTGACGTTCCTCCTCGTGTTGAATGATGACATCACACAGAGTGTATTTGTGTGTGTGTGTGTGTGTGTGTGTGTGTGTGTGTGTGTGTGTGCATGCGTGGGGGGAGGGGTTTACCATAAAATCTGATCTGACCAGACTGCTCCTCTTCCTCGTCTTCAGGAGGTGCACGTCACCTCAGATGGTCAAAGTCTGATTCCTACAACTGTTTACACTGCAGAGCAACATGAGATGGACAGACAGACAGAGACATGGTCAGACAGACAGACAGACAGACAGGCAGAGATACAGACAGACACACAGACAGACAGGCAGAGACACAGGCAGAGACACAGGCAGAGACACAGACAGAAAGACAGACAGGCAGAGACACAGACAGGCAGACAGAGACACAGACAGACAGACAGCGAGATAAACAGACAGAGACACAGACAGACAATAATCTCAATAAAACTCAAGTCAGTTTCAGAGATGGGGAGAAAATTATGCTAACAGTTAGCCTTATGCTAACAGGAGCTAAAGTTCATGTTGACGTAGCTGACGTTAGCTACAGCCTCAAATCACAGTATGTCCTCCGCCTCACTCCCCGCCGCCACAGACCACCTCACCGGGTGGAGAGCAGGAAGCAGCTCCAGGGACTGACCACCAGTCAGCGACGGCAGCGACCTGAATCCAGCCAGATTAAACCCTGACTCCAAGAAACTGCACAGCCCCACCTCCCCACCAGATCAGAAAACCTACAGTTGCTGCTGTTACACAGACTGGACCTGACGCTTCTGCTGGAAACCAGCACGCTGTCACACCTAATGCTGTCACACCTGACGCTGCCACATCTGACGCTGTCACACCTGACGCTGTCACACCTGACGCCGTCACATCTGATGCTGTCACATCTGACGCTGTCACATCTGACACTGTCACCTGACGCTGTCACACCCGATGCTGCCACACCTGATTCTGTCACACCTGAAACTGTCACACCTGACGTTGTCACACCTGACGCTGCCACACCTGATGCTGCCACACCTGATGCCGCCACACCTGATGCTGTCACACCTGATGCTGTCACACCTGACGCTGCTGCGTTCAGGGCCAGCCCAAGCCTCCATGGGGCCCTAAGCAAAATTTGATTTTGGGGCCCTCTGTTACTGCCAATAATACTGATTATTCATCATTCACACAACTGCTGTAAGTTGTTTCATGTTCTACACTAGCCCCGTTTACATGGGTCCAAAAATCCTACTCATAATCAGATTGATAGGTCAATCGGATTCAAAATGTCTCATGTAACCACTTTAGCGGATCCGATTCACCCGGATCTGATTAAATTTACAATCGGATTGAAAGAGGTAGTCTACGCCGATTGATAATCAGCTTGATGCCGCATATAAACAGCTGAATAGAGTGGATTCGGTTGATGGAGTGGATTATTCATTCTGCGCATGCGCTCTCTTGTAGGTAGGAGTCACGTATTGACGTTCGCGGGAAATAGGAAACAGGAAATACGTATACAGATTTTTAAATCTGCTGCCTGGTGGACAGAGAGGATCATCATCTTGTGCGCATATACTCTTTGGTAGAGACAACCAGTGCTTGCTGTGTACTTTCATCCACTGGCTCCGAGTTTTTTGCGGAGGAAGGGGCAAGCCGATCATTCCAGGTAACAAATAGTACAGTGTTCTTCTCCTGGCCAAATATCTCTTGAGGATAATGAACTGCTGAGACTGTAGAGCCGCAAATAAATGAAAACACAACATAATAAGCGTCCCCAACAAAACACGACGTGGATCCATTTGTCCAGATGTAAACACAGAAGTGCACCTCTTCTCTTGCACATTTGCAGGTAGTGGGAGAGAGACCTTTTGCGCATGTCAAAGAAACTACATAATCGGCTTCAGCTGGGGCCATGTATACGTGGATTGAACGTGGATCGTTTTATTTAGCGTTCATGTATACAGATCGAATCAGATAAATTGTTTTCAATCAGATTGAGGAAAACACTGCATGTAAACGTGGCTACTGTCATCACTTGTAAAACTAGATGTGAGAACTTTCTGTTTTAGTTAGATTGTAATCCACAGTGATTAAGGCCGTAGAAGCAGACAACAGATTTGCAAACTTGCAGAAAAATCTTTCAATTAATATTTGGCAAAGTCATCAAGTCCCCCTACTGGCCACACAGAGAATAAGTACATAAATCAATCAATCAATCAATCAATCAATCAATCAATCAATTTTATTTATAAAGTCCAATATCACAAATACAATTTGCCACACAGGGCTTTACAGCATACGACATCCCTCTGTCCTTTAAAGCCTCAAATAGCAGCCTGGCATGTTTTACCCATCTATGGTTTTTAATCTGAGATGGTAGCAAATTCAGCAACATGAGCAGCCTGGGGTTGATTTATACTTAATATTAAAAGTGATATAGTACAAAGTGGGATACCACATATCATCTAGGCCAACTAAAAGTAACAAAATAAACCAATCATTTACTGTAAACACAATCTGATTTATTATTTTGTTTTAAATAAACTGCAACACAGAGGGGACAGTGGGCACAGTGGATGGAGCAAAGGATGGAGATGGACCTAAGATGAAAAACAACAACAAAAGCTAGTCATGTTAGATGTCATGCTACACATGAAAATTATGCTGATTATTTTCTAAGTAAAATAGTACAGCTATGGCTTATAGTAAGAAAACAATCTGCCAGTGGAACAACTGAAAATTTCTTGAGAAGTTTTGAAATAATATGCATTTGTCTATAAACATGTCCCTTTTCATATGATTATGTCTTATTTTGAAAATGATTCATCTCTGCAGTACACTGAGCAATTACAAAGGCTGTTGTGTTGTTAACTTACCAGGTAGAGCTGAGGTTGCAGCAGACCCAGAGGGGATAGTGGGCACAGAGCAGAGGATGGAGATTGACCCAAGATGAAAAACATGTCCCTTGTAATATGATCATATCTTATATTAGTATATCTTAATGAGATAGTTTGACTAGAAATTAAATGTATATGGTGACAGTTTTTCCCTCACCTGATTCATTAACCTTGGCTGAGCCTGAGGAGGTGGACTGCCCCTGGGTTGAGCCTGAGGAGGTGGACTGTGGACTGCACCTGGGCTGATCCTGAGGAGGTGGACTGCACCTGGGCTGAGCATGAGGAGGTGGACTGCCCCTGGGCTGAATCATTGCCTCCTCCAAAATACTTTAACAGTGCTCCTGGGGAAGTTTCATGTAACGTATGAGCATACGAGGGAGTTGATGTAAAAGGAATATGTTTATTTGCTCACATAAATTACTATGCTCTGCAGCAAACAACATATCTCAAATTATAAGCGAAGTTAATTCATTAATGCAAAGACATATTGCTAGCAAAGCAAACGTCATAGCGTAATTAATAAGTTGTTAGTAAATATTTGCTAGCAAATGTTGTTATCAGAAACATTGTTTTGATGCCAAAAAGCGACCCAGAAGAGATATATATATGTATAGATAGATAGATAGATATACATATATTTATACATATATACAGTACAGGCCAAAAGTTTGGACACACCTCATTCAATGCGTTTTCTTTATTTTCATGACTATTTACATTGTAGATTCTCACTGAAGGCATCAAAACTATGAATGAACACATGTGGAGTTATGTACTTAACAAAAAAAGGTGAAATAACTGAAAACATGTTTTATATTCTAGTTTCTTCAAAATAGCCACCCGCACACTCTTGGCATTCTCTTGATGAGCTTCAAGAGGTAGTCACCTGAAATGGTTTCCACTTCACAGGTGTGCCTTATCAGGGTTAATTAGTGGAATTTCTTGCTTTATCAATGGGGTTGGGACCATCAGTTGTGTTGTGCAGAAGTCAGGTTAATACACAGCCGACAGCCTTATTGGACAACTGTTAAAATTCATATTATGGCAAGAACCAATCAGCTAACTAAAGAAAAACAAGTGGCCATCATTACTTTAAGAAATGAAGGTCAGTCAGTCCGGAAAATTGCAAAAACTTTAAATGTGTCCCCAAGTGGAGTCGCAAAAACCATCAAGCGCTACAACGAAACTGGCACACATGAGGACCGACCCAGGAAAGGAAGACCAAGAGTCACCTCTGCTTCTGAGGATAAGTTCATCCGAGTCACCAGCCTCAGAAATCGCAAGTTAACAGCAGCTCAGATCAGAGACCAGATGAATGCCACACAGAGTTCTAGCAGCAGACCCATCTCTAGAACAACTGTTAAGAGGAGACTGCGCGAATCAGGCCTTCATGGTCAAATAGCTGCTAGGAAACCACTGCTAAGGAGAGGCAACAAGCAGAAGAGATTTGTTTGGGCCAAGAAACACAAGGAATGGACATTAGACCAGTGGAAATCTGTGCTTTATTCTGATGAGTCCAAATTTGAGATCTTTGGTTCCAACCGCCGTGTCTTTGTGAGATGCAGAAAAGGTGAACGGATGGATTCCACATGCCTGGTTCCCACTGTGAAGCATGGAGGAGGAGGTGTGATGGTGTGGGGGTGTTTTGCTGGTGACACTGTTGGGGATTTATTGAAAATTGAAGGCACACTGAACCAGCATGTCTACCACAGCATCCTGCAGCGACATGCCATGCCAAACATCGGTTTGCGTTTAGTTGGACGATCCTTTATTTTTCAACAGGACAATGACCCCAAACACACCTCCAGGCTGTGTAAGGGCTATTTGACCAAGAAGGAGAGTGATGGAGTGCTGCGGCAGATGACCTGGCCTCCACAGTCACCGGATCTGAACCCAATCGAGATGGTTTGGGGTGAGCTGGACCACAGAGTGAAGGCAAAGGGGCCAACAAGTGCTAAACACCTCTGGGAACTCCTTCAAGACTGTTGGAAAACCATTTCAGGTGACTACCTCTTGAAGCTCATGGAGAGAATGCCAAGAGTGTGCAAAGCAGTAATCAGAGCAAAAGGTGGCTTTTTTGAAGAAACTAGAATATAAAACATGTTTTCAGTTATTTCACCTTTTTTTGTTAAGTACATAACTCCACATGTGTTCATTCATAGTTTTGATGCCTTCAGTGAGAATCTACAATGTAAATAGTCATGAAAATAAAGAAAACGCATCGAATGAGAAGGTGTGTCCAAACTTTTGGCCTGTACTGTATATATGCATATATATATATATGTTTATATATATAACAACATTTGCCAGCAAATGTTGTTATCAAAAACATTATTTTGATGCCAAAAAGCGACCCAGAAGATTTATATATATATATATATATCTTCTGGGTCGCTTTTTGGCATATATATATATATATATATATATATGTATATATATATATATATATATATATATATATATGTATATATATATATATATGTGTGTGTGTTAGTGACATCCAGAATGGCTGAGTTAGCAAGATGCACTAAGAGAGAGAGAGAGAGAGAAGGTGGCCGGTGTATTATAGGGGGTCCTCCGGCAGACTAGACCTAAGTCAGCCTAACTAGGGGCTGGTACAAGGCAAGCCTGAGCCAGCCCTAACTATAAGCTTTATCAAAGAGGAAAGTCTTAAGTCTAGTCTTAAATGTGGGGACGGTGTCTGCCTCCCGGACCGTAACAGGAAGATGATTCCACAGGAGAGGAGCCTGATAGCTGAAGGCTCTGGCTCCTGATCTACTTTTGGAGACTTTAGGGACCACGAGTAACCCTGTGTTCTCAGAGCGCAGAGGCATAGCTAAACCCTTACCAGCGGAGCTCTGACATTTAGAGCAGAGAGACAGTAGGAAACTACACTCTGTTAACATAATATTGTCTTTATTGTTTGATAATATATGAATCATCATCACTCACACATGGAAAAAAAAGAATTAATTTTTTCTTTTTTTCTTTTTTGAAGTTAATTGCTCTTGGGGGCCCCCTAGTGGTCACGGGGCCCTAAGCAGGAGCTTAGTTCGCTTATGCGTTGGGCCAGCTCTGACTGGAGGTCAGTCTCCAGAGCTGCTGCCCACTCTCCTCCCAGCGGTTAGGGTTAGGGTCTCTGTAGCGGAGCGAGGAGGAGGAGGCATAGGGGCGTGGTCTGTATTGTTTGGCTGCAAGCAGCTAGAGAGTGACTGAGAGTGAAGTGAGATGAAATAAACCAGCGTATGGAAACACTGAGTCACTGTATGAAGTGTGTCGTTGTCTGGTGGGCGGAGCTTAGGACAGAGAGGGGACGACTGTCTGATTTCTGTCCACATCAGCTTTAATCTACAAATCACAGACTGACAGGGAGCGAGGTCACTGGGGTCACTGGTGCAGTCTGACTGTATGATAGCCTTTGGCTGGGCACCATGACATTGAATGATGTCTCTGAATGGGTGTGTCCTCAGGGTGTCAGCCTGTCACAGGCTAAAGAGAGGGGTCAGCTGGTTTTCCTGGAGGGTCTGAAGGAGTCGCTGTCTGTTCTGATTCCTCAAGAGACTGAAGCAGGAAGTGAGGTCATGGACTTCCTCAGGTACAAGCAAACAATCACTCTGACCGCAGTATGTGTATGACATCACTGATGACCTGTAAACAACGTGTAAATAAACATAAACTATGTGTGTCTGCAGGGATCCTGCCGCTGGTCTGAAGAGTCTGTACCAGTTTGTTGGCTCCAGTCTGACCAGTGGCGGTGATGATGAGGAGGGGCGGGGCTCCCCGGTATTGCTGGTTGATGACCTCAGCGTGCTGCTCAGTCTGGGTGTGAGCGTTGGAGACATGTTGGACTTCAGTCATTACTGCAGGGCGACCGTCTGCTCCCAGCTGCAGGTCAGCACATCACACTGAGGCCTCTGACAGGATGTCTCTGACAGGACGTCTCTCTGACAGGACGTCTCTGACAGGACGTCTCTCTGAGAGGATGTCTCTCTGACAGGACGTCTCTGACAGGACGTCTCTGACAGGACGTCTCTCTGACAAGACGTCTCTGACAGGACGTCTCTCTGACAAGACGTCTCTGACAGGATGTCTCTCTGACAGGACGTTTTTGACAGGACGTCTCTGACAGGATGTCTCTCTGACAGGACGTCTTTGACAGGACGTCTCTAACAGGATGTCTCTGACAAGATGTCTCTGACAGGACGTCTCTCTGACAGGACGTCTCTGACAGGACGTCTTTGACAGGACGTCTCTGACAGGATGTCTCTCTGACAGGATGTCTCTCTGACAGGACGTCTCTGACAGGATGTCCCTCTGACAGGACGTCTCTGACAGGATGTCTCTCTGACAGGACGTCTCTGACAGGACGTCTCTCTGACAGGACGTCTCTCTGACAGGATGTCTCTCTGACAGGACGTCTCTGACGGGACGTCTCTGACAGGACGTCTCTCTGACAGGACGTCTCTGACAGGACGTCTTTGACAGGATGCCTCTCTGACAGGACGTCTCTGACGGGATGCCTCTCTGACAGGAAGTCTCTGGCAGGACGTCTCTCTGACAGGATGTCTCTCTGACAGGACATCTCTCTGACAGGACGTCTCTGACGGGACGTCTCTGACAGGACGTCTCTGACAGGATGTCTCTCTGACAGGACGTCTCTGACAGGACGTCTCTGACAGGATGCCTCTCTGACAGGACGTCTCTGACGGGATGCCTCTCTGACAGGAAGTCTCTGGCAGGACGTCTCTCTGACAGGATGTCTCTCTGACAGGACGTCTCTCTGACAAGACGTCTCTGACAGGACGTCTCTCTGACAGGATGTCTCTCTGACAGGACGTCTCTGACAGGACGTCCGACGGGATGTTTCTCTGAAAGGACGTCTCTGACAGGACGTCTCTGACAGGACGTCTCTGACAGGATGTCTCTCTGACAGGACGTCTCTCTGACAGGATGTCTCTCTGACAGGACGTCTCTGACGGGACGTCTCTGACAGGACGTCTCTGACAGGATGTCTCTCTGACAGGACGTCTCTGACAGGATGTCTCTGACGGGATGCCTCTCTGACAGGAAGTCTCTGGCAGGACGTCTCTCTGACAGGATGTCTCTCTGACAGGACATCTCTCTGACAGGACGTCTCTGACGGGATGTCTCTCTGACAGGATGTCTCTGGCAGGACATCTCTGACAGGATGTCTCTGACGGGATGTCTCTCTGACAGGACGTCTCTGGCAGGACGTCTCTCTGACAGGATGTCTCTCTGACTGGACGTCTCTGACAGGACGTCTCTCTGACAGGACGTCTCTCTGACAGGACGTCTCTGACGGGATGTCTCTCTGACTGGACGTCTCTGACAGGACGTCTCTCTGACAGGACGTCTCTGACAGAACGTCTCTCTGGCAGGACGTCTCTCTGACAGGACGTCTCTCTGACAGGACGTCTCTGACGGGATGTCTCTCTGACTGGACGTCTCTGACAGGACGTCTCTCTGACAGGACGTCTCTGACAGGACGTCTCTGACAGGATGTCTCTCTGACAGGACTGACAGGATAAGACCTGTCAGCCGGCTCGTCAGGGGTTAAACTTTATTAACGTTTGTATTCAGAGCGTCAGGATGAAGGTCAGCTCTAATAACAACATGATGTCATCACCATGAGTCTGACTGTGACCGCAGGGCAACGTACTGATGCTGGTTCGCTGTGATGGAGAGGAGGAGGAGGAGGATGATGGAGATGATGAAGGCTCAGAGAGACTCCTGAAGGGTCTGACCCACCAGTGCAGCCTCAGTCTTCATGTACAGGGTCTCCCCACCGGCTACTGCAGGGACATCCATGGCCAGGTGAGTGTGTCTGTGGTTGGTCTATCCTCCACACAGTGCTTGTGCCTCTTCTTGTCTCTGTCCTTGTGTCTGTCCCTGTCCCTGTCTTCAGTCAGTCCACCGGACGACAGGACTTTGTCACGTGTCAGTTAGAACGTACTGATGGTCAGCTGATGTGTTCAGAGCGGCTATTTTTTGTTTTGTTTTTTGTTTTTAGTTTAATATCAATTTCAATTCAATTAATTTTATTTATAAAGCCCAATATCACAAATCACAATTTGCCTCACAGGGCTTTACAGCATACGACATCCCTCTGTCCTTTTGACCCTCACAGCTGATCAGGAAAACTCCTTTAACGGGGGGAAAAAATGGTAGAAACCTCAGGAAGAGCAACTGAGGAGGGATCCCTCTTCCAGGACGGACAGACGTGCAATAGATGTCGAACAGAACAGATCAACACAATAAATTAACAGTGATCCATATGACACAATGAGACAGAGAGAGAGACAGAGAGAGATGCAGGACAGACGGTAATGACAGTAGCTTACAACGACATTACTGAAAGTAATATTATAATTAATAATAATATATTAATATCTGATAGTACACATGTGTGACAATAATCATATGTGTAATAATAACAGTAAAAGTATGACTAATGATAACAGCAGCAGCAGGAGGCATCTGGCAGGACCACGGCAGCAGCACAACCACACACGTCACACTATCCAGGCACCGCTGCAATACGAGTTAACCTGAGAGACAGTGGAGCACAAAGGCTCCGGAGAAGAAACCGAGTTAGTGACATCCAGAATGGCCGAGTTAGCAAGATGCAGTAATAGGACACGAGAGAGAGAGGAAGAGAGAGAGAGAGGAAGAGAGAGAGAGAAAGAGAGAGATAAGGTGCCCGGTGTATTATAGGGGGTCCTCCAGCAGACTAGGCCTACGTCAGCCTAACTAGGGGCTGGTACAAGGCAAGCCTGAGCCAGCCCTAACTATAAGCTTTATCAAAGAGGAAAGTCTTAAGTCTAGTCTTAAATGTGGAGACGGTGTCTGCCTCCCGGACCGTAGCAGGAAGATGATTCCACAGGAGAGGAGCCTGATAGCTGAAGGCTCTGGCTCCTGATCTACTTTTGGAGACTTTAGGGACCATGAGTAACCCTGCGTTCTCAGAGCGCAGAGTTCTGGTGGGATAATAAGGCACTATGAGCTCTCTGAGATATGACGGAGCTTGACCATTTAGAGCTTTATAAGTTAACAGTAGGATTTTAAATTTAATTCTGGATTTTACAGGGAGCCAGTGCAGAGAAGCTAAAACAGGAGAAATATGATCTTGTTTCTTAGTTCCTGTTAGTACACGTGCTGCTGCATTCTGAATAGCTGAAGAGTTTTTAAGGACTTACTAGAGCTACCTGATAATAGAGAGTTACAGTAATCCAGCCTTGAGGTAACAAAAGCGTGGACCAATTTTTCTGCATCTTTTCGGGTCAGGATAGGCCTAATTTTCGCAATATTACGTAGATGAAAAAAGGCAGTCCGTGAGGTTTTGTTTTAAATAAGAATTGAAAGACAGATCTTGATCAAATGTTACTCCGAGGTTTCTTACGATAGTGCTAGAGGCCAGAGCAATGCCATCGAGAGAAACTATGTTATCAGATAAAGAGTCTCTGAGTTGTTTGGGGCCAAGAACAATAACTTCAGTTTTGTCTGAATTTAACATCAGGAAGTTGGTGCTCATCCAGGTTTTTATGTCTTTAAGACAATTATGAAGTTTAGTTAATTGATTACTTTCTTCTGGCTTCATCGATAAATACAACTGTGTATCATCCGCATAACAATGGAAATTTACAGAGTGATTTCTAATGATGTTACCTAAAGGAAGCATATATAGTGTAAATAGGATTGGTCCGAGCACAGAACCTTGCAGAACTCGAAAAGAAACTACTACGTAAGGATGATTCATTATGAATGTGAACAAACTGAAAACAATCAGATAAATAAGATTTATACCAGAGAAGGTCCAGAACATATTTGGCATAAAAAAAAAAACTGACCTGATCGATCTAACATCATCTATTAAAGACTGTCAGAGCACACACACACACACACACACACACACACACACACACACACACACACAGATATGCATCATGTGACTCAGTCGTGACGAGGAGTCCATGTTGTTTTCACATGTACATGACATCAGACTGATGTCAGTGTTCATACTCAGGACGTCTCCATGTTCCAGCTGGACGAGGACATCTAACTGGCCTACTGTCCTTGTCCCAGTACACAAGCACGGGAGGGGAATCCATTTATTGAGCCAAGTATGTGCGACTCCTCTACGATAGGTGGAGATATGCCCCCTTTCAGCTTGTTAGTATTGGACCTTTTTCCTGTTGACCTATTACGTCACAGACCAAACAATGGACAAACAAGTTAGCTACGGTTAGCTAGCAGCTAACTGGTACCATGGTGGACAACTTTACAGCTCTGTACATTTGGTCCGTCCAAAAAGTCACAGGTCTGGATGTAGATTTCTCCATGTTGTTACCAGCTTCTTCTTCTCTTACACATTTAATGCTATTGGACTTCCGGGTCAAAGCCCGGGGCGCAAACTGTGGAGCATGCTCAGAGCGCCTCGGCCAGTTTGGGTCTGACTGACTGTATACAGGGCCGTGCCACCCATAGGGCAGGTTAGGCAAATGCTAGAGGTGCCAGCATGCCGGAGGGCGCCAGGGAGTGAGGTGTTTTTTTTTTTTGTTTTTTTTGTTTTCTTCCCCATTCTATTAAAAAAAACAGACAAGAATACACTACAAAACAATAACAGTACATATAGTCATACATCTTTAAATAATAATGAAATAATATTTCTAATTTCAATTTCTGCCTGCCTGGCATCCTTCTGCCTCTCTGGCAGGCAGCATCAATTTCGCCACGGTCCCTAACCGCGCCCCCTCCCTCCTCCCCCCGCTATCTGCCGTCTTCTGTAATGTGATGCTGCTGAGTGACAAACTGACAGCAGGGTGCCATCGTCATGAAGAGGCTAAAGCCCTCTGGGGCGCAGTACAAAAACAAAGAAAAGAAGAGGAGGAGAAACGTGACCGAGGTAATGATGTGATGTGATGGAACACTTCATTTAAAATGGTAGAAACACAACGTAAGTTACAGTTACTGAAGCACTCGCAAGCTAACGTCAGCTCATTAGCCGCTAATGATTAGCGGTTAGGCTAACGTACAGCACTACTACATAATGTCAATGTTACTGTGACTTCATTAGCCACTTGTTTTAGGAACACTTTCAGCATTCAGCTAGAGTTAATGTCAGTTAATGTTGCTCCCATCTTAGAGAAAGTTGGAAAGAAAGACTCAAAGTGTTTGGGGGAATGAATAAGCAACATAATTTAATATATTGGCCTAATTTTTCTTTTAATGTTTAATGTTAGTGTGCTGCTGAACAAACCACTCACTGTTTACCAGCCAGGCATATACAGTATACATATATATATACAGTATATTCATATACTGTATATTTATGTTTTCCAATTTCCAGATTTGTGCAATTTGTGATGTTACAGTTGCATTTTTTTTATATTTTAGCTGTTTGCTGTGTTTAAAATGTCATTAGATCAAGGCAGGCTGTAATGATAGGTGCTATTATGGTTATGCCATGATGGTTTTACAATCAACAGCTATTTGATTAATATATTGTAAAAGCCCAGTTTGTCAAATATACGTATCTCCTCTTTGTAGATGCACTTCTGCCCCACCTCTGCAAATCCTGGGCCTACTAATGTAACTGCAGCCACCTCATCCACCTCAGCACCAAGTGATGCCGCCTCAAGTGCATCCCCCTCCCACACACAAACTGCAAGTGGAGAAATAAGATTATTTAGAGAATGTAGACTATTAAGAGATTTTTTATTTATTGTGAACTGTAAGTTAATATAACTTAAGTAATGTTCATGTTCTTTATTGCAATGCAACATTTGTTTAATAATTAATAAAATCCAGACATTTTTTCAGGAAGTTTTTGAAATGTTTCTTAAGTAGTTTTTGAAAACCGAGGTTTGAACCGAACTGTGAGTCGGAGGGGCACCAGCAAATATCTTGCCTAGGGTGCCAAATTGGTCAGGCAATCACATGATCTGGGTGTGTTAGTCCCAGTGTGACAAATTCACTGCAGGACCATTTCACTCACACTGACATGTTTACAGGGATTTTGATATTTCTCTATTGTCATGTCATTGTCACATTTTTTTCCCCTGGTAATGGGGTTTTTTGGGGGAGTTTTTCCTTATCCGCTGTGAGGGTCCAAAGGACAGAGGGATGTCGTATGCTGTAAAGCCCTGTGAGGCAAATTGTGATTTGTGATATTGGGCTTTATAAATCGGAGGTACAATTTCTTGTGTTTTGAACATTTTAAAACTTTTAAATACAGCTGCATCATCTATAAAACCCTCAATGGGCTGGCTCGTCCCCCGCTGGAGGACTTTTTTTAAACGGAGAGACAACACGCTCAGTACCAGATCTGCCTCCAGAGGGGACTGCGAGGTGCAGTTCAGATGAACCTCTATAGGCCAAAATTACTGGAAAGGGCAGTGCAGGTTGGAACGGTCTCCCAACCTCAATCAGAGACAGTCCCACTCTCACTACTTTTAAAAAACAGCTTTAAGGATGGCTATTGACTCATCAAATCTGCACCATGAATGACTCATTGATAAGCCCTCTCATACAGTTCTCTACTGTAGCCCCTTGTCGAATCTACTGTATAACTGCTGCTAATATTGTTGTGCACTTTATATGTTGTTGATTTAACTGTTATTTATGGTATGTCTGTCTTTTAATGTGAGGACTATGGATGGAAATGAGCTTCCAGCTAAATTCGGTATATTTACATGACGTCATGTATTTGTACCGATTGTTCATTAATATGCACGGTCCTCTTCAAATAAATTGAAATTGAAGTTGATATAGATATGTATATGTATATATGTAAATCAGGGGGTGTGAGTCAGCTCAGGTGTCAACTGTGGTGTGGTTTGTTTCCAGGTGGAGGTGTGTTGGAGGCGGAGACGAGGTGATGGACAGCACTCACAGAAGAAAGTCTTTCAATATAAAGTCCATGATAAAGGAGCGTCCTTCTTCGCTCCTGGGACGTCCAGCGCTGTCCTCTAGTCCCTCCTCTGTCCATGTCTCACTGTCAGTGTGAAGGAGGCGGAGCTGCCACAGAGATACAGTGTGGACCTCAGACTGTCTGGAGGACGGACAAAGCTGATTGGCTGCATCCTGACCTCTGAAGAGTCGGTGTCATGAAGAGTTGAGCTGAAGCTGTGACTGCAGACTCATCTTCAGTCACAGCTTCAGTTCAGACATCAGTGTCTTATATCTGTGACATTAATGGTCCTTCGAGAAATTGTGGGCCCCCAAAAGTTGATTTTCTTCATTTTATATTTTATGAATTTTTATGAATCCATTTTTTCAGTTTTGTGTTTCTGCCTCAGTTTGTGGAGGAAATGTCTTAAATTTCATCAGAATAAAACGTCCTCTGATATCGTCATGTTTTAATTTTGGGTGGGGTGGGGGGTGTACATGTTCTAACTGTTTAGGGGGGTGTGTGGACGTGTCCCCGGCTGCACCAGGACATGTTACCTATGATGATGGTAATGGTGGGGATGATGGTAATGTGATGATGGTGATGATGATGGTAATGGTGGTGATGATGGTGACGATGGTGGTGGTGATGATGGTGACGATGATGATGATGATGGTGGTGGTGATGATGGTGATGGTAGTAATGATGATGATAGTGATGATGGTTATGATGATGGTGATGATGGTTATGGTGATGGTGATGATGGTAATGGTAGTGATGATGATGGTGATGATGATGGTAATGTGATGATGATGATGGTAATGTGATGGTGATGATGGTAATGGTGGTGATGGTGATGGTGACGATGATGATGGTGGTGATGATGGTGATGGTAATGGTGATGATAGTAATGATGATGATAGTGATGATGGTTATGATGATGGTGATGATGATGGTTATGATGGTAATGATGATGGTAATGGTGATGATGATGGTGATGATGGTAATGTTGATGGTGATGATGGTTATGATGGTGATGATGATGATAGTGATAATGGTGATGATGATGATGGTAATGATGATGGTGATGGTGATGATGGTGGTGGTGATGATGGTAATGGTAGTGATGGTGGTGGTGGTGATGATGATGGTCATGGTGATGGTGATTTCTTCTTGGCTCTCGACGAAGGCGGTCGCATTTTTCTCCCTCTCCTCTCCCTTATCTTCCCTGCTTTGCTTCTCTCGTCTTGTCTAGTCTTCACTGTCTATACTTGAAGAGACTCTCTCCACACTGCTCTCCGAACCAAAATCATGGAATTGATCAACTGGTCTCTCAATGCAATTGACAACATCTTCTCGACGAGAAGCCTGGGTTCGGGGGAACCAGACTGCCCTGCCGGAACGTTCCCTGCTGGCTACACGATGGACGCGTGGGATAGGTGGCGGGTCGTGTGCCTGGCGGTTCTTTCTGTGGAGGACATTGAAGACATCTACCTATTCGGAACCATGATTACAGGTCTTCTGCTGATGGGATTAGGCACTGCCCTGGTTTATCGAAAAATTCAGAAAACGGTGACAGCTGTCCAAAGCCCTATAACGCTGCCCGACATGATTAATGCGGTGGGCAGAGCTGTCGGCACTCAGACTGTGGCTGTGAACCGCAACATGGATAACATCATGGAGAAGCTTTCGGCTTTGCAAAGGCAAATGGATCGACTCGGAGACCAGAATGGACAAACAGAGTAGTTGTGTAAATTGGAATGTGACTACTCGCCCCAAGCCTAAACAACTTCAATCTTATCTGTTTCGGCCTCCCCAACCAGCACTGGCCTCGGCCAAGGCCGCTGCTGGAACAAACTTCCCCTGGAGAACATTGTAGTGAGACGCTCTTGTATTCCTTTCCCCCTTCACGGACACCTGCTGATTGTTGACTCTGTCTGGGACCCAATCAAGGTTGTCTCCGTGGCAACTTGCTGTGTTATCGCTATGACATCCTGCGGACTGAGGCACCAAGATTGTGATGTCAGGCGAAGCGACTTTCCAGGCCTACACACACACGTACATATATACAGATATGCAACTCACCTCCCTATCCCCCCACCCCACGCCTTCGCAGCTTTTACCCCCGGTGCGACAAGCGGGTCTGTGACCAGCGCTGATGATGGCTGCAGGACCGGATGGCTGCTTGCCTGTACTGGGTCACCTCAACACCCCCCCCCTCCCCTCCCGTGTTGCAAGTCCTGAGTTTCTCATGTTGTAAGAGTATTTACATGTGCCTATGTTGCTGAGGTGTTTTTTTTTTCTGTTCCCACACTGTACTCACCACAGGAGCATAGTCTGGGGGTTGTTTTTTTTTCTCCTACCCTATCCTCATGTTATTCTTATTCTGTAATTCTTTTATCCCCTGTCTTCCTGTCCTGTCTACCCCAATGTCAATTGTATGTTATGCTGTATGTACGGACGGGTCGATGGCTCATTTCGCTGTACTTGTACTTGTATAGTGACAATAAAGGCATTCATTCATTCATTCATTCATTCATTCATGGTGATGATGATGGTGGCGGTGATGATGATGGTAACGATGATGGTGATGGTAATGGTGATGATGGTGGTGGTGATGATGATGACGGTGATGATAATGGTGATGATGATGGCGATGATGATGATGGTGATGATAATGATGATGGTGATGATGAAGATGATGATGATTATAATGATGATGGTGATGATGAAGATGATGTGTGTGTCAGCATGAAGAATATGACCTGTGTAAAGACCAGCTGAAGTGTTTGTCCTCTGTGGGGACAGTTATTGACTGAACTGATGAAACTGACAGAATATCTGAGGAGACACAGTGATGAGGTGTGTGTGTTTGTGTTTGTGTGTGTGTGTGTGTGTTTATGTAGAAAATGTACAGCAGCTCTGGAGAGAAGATTTTAGACTCATACAAACAGGAAGTAGAACACTTACAGCAGAATGTGAACTGGGTGGGAGGAGCTTATCATTAGCATGATGTCACACAGCGGGGGAAAACTTCAGAGCGAATGAATCCATCCAGCAGGAGGCAGTGATGAGATTTTGTGGATCCCAACCACCATTAAAACCAACGAAGAAGAGGAGGAGGAGGAAGATGAAGATGTGTGTGAGTGTGAGAGAGTGAGAGAGAGAGTCTCAGTCAATAGAGTGCCTAAGTCACGTGACGCTCATGGGACCTTAGATCGGAAAAAATATGAATGGCAGTGAATGAGGAGAGCAATGTTATCTTTTGGTCCCGTTTGAGTTGTGACATGAAATCCAAATATGTTGTTAATGAATTTAAAACATAAACTTTAAGGTCAAGAAAGTTATACTTTGTGGTAAAACTGTTGAGATGTAAGCTTTTGAAACAGGGTTAATTAGAAAGACTCAAGAGTACACGGGAGGAGGTCGCATATGTGACGTCAAAGCTTTCGCTCGCTTCCTGCAGCTTGGCCTCCGCGCTGAAATTCCACTGTTTTATGATTAATGGATTTATGATTGAAGATGTCTGTGTGTTTTGTGCCAGGTCGCAGTCACTCCAAGCTGCAGGAAGCGAGCGAAAGTTATGACGTCACATACGCGACCGCCTCCTGTGTAGTTTTTCTAATTACGTTTTTTCAAAAGCTTACATCTCAACAGTTTTACCACAAAGTATGACTTTCTTGACCTTAAAGTTTATGTTTTAAATTCATTAACAACATATTTGGATTTCATGTCACAACTCAAACGGGACCAAAAGATAACATTGCTCTCCTCATTCACTGCCATTCATATTTTTTCCGATCTAAGGTCCCATGAGTGTCACGTGACTTAGGCACTCTATAGAGGTCGCTGTTAATCACAGCAGAGCCTTGAGCTGTGGGGTCAGAGGTCACTGAGGGATCTGACAGGCAGCTGTAACGCTGCTGCTGCTTCATACCTGACACAGAGAAACATCACGGAGTTTATTCTTCAGTCTGATCTCAGAGACATCTGCACCTGAGGATCTGTGACGTTTGTTCAGGTGAGTCTGTCACTGTCGTAACACATAATATCAACCCGTTAGCATTAGCATTAATAGTTAGCTCCATGTCTGCTGGCAGCATGGCAGCTGATTAATCACTAATAAAGCTAATGATCGGCGTTTCAGCCGCGTGTCTGTCTCATATGATTCAGATTAATCTCGTCAAATCAGATCTGGTCAGATCAGTGAAATCAATCACGGTGGATCTCCGTCTGTGTGCTAAATTAAGCTAACTGCAGCGTTACCTTGGTATTAGCGTCTTAGCTTCACTCTTGTCGTAGTTTCCTGGTGTCAGTGATAATGATAGTAACAGTTTATACACCCGGTGTCACACACGAGCCTGTTGTGTACCACAGTCTTTACCGGTTCGTTAGTAAAATCCATGCTGGTTTGGACCACTGGGTTCACTAGGTTCACTGACGAGCTAACGGCAGGCTAAAGCTACCTGTGTGTGTTTGGCTCTGAGCCGTTAGCATCTCTGCTGCTACACAAAACTGTTCAATATGACGTCATAAGTTGTTAATTACTGATGTCATTAGTTATGACCGTGATCATGAAGAAGTATTGATCTTTTAAAAGCTCTGATGATAGATTTTTTTTATCAGACAGAGTTACACACGCCTTCAGCAGGCGTTAGCAAGCGAACAGCTAGCAGGCTAACAGCTAACGTTAGCAAGCGAACAGGCTAACAGCTAACGTAAGCAAGCGAACAGCTATCAGGCTAACAGCTAACGTTAGCAAGCGAACAGGCTAACAGCTAACGTTAGCAAGCGAACAGCTATCAGGCTAACAGCTAACGTTAGCGGGTTTAGGTTTTCCAGTTTCCTCCACCTTCAGAAACATTAACGGACTCTCAATATGGCGTAAATACAAAGGTTTAAAACATATGTCTGAGATGAGGTTAGCTAATAGTTAGCTCCTATCACCAACGTTAGTTAGTATTAGGTTCGTTAGCATTAGCAGTGACAGCAGGTTCCTGAGATTAAAAGATAAAAACACATTAATCCAAACTGTGTTCTCTTTTACATCTGAGCCCATTAAACCTTTGTAAACGATTTCAACTCGGACAGTGTCTCTGGACTCTGGACCTGCTCAGGTCAAACCAGTTAACAAAGACCATGAACTGGTTCTGTCACTGGAGGCTTACTGGTCTGATCTGATGTGTGTGTTAGTTACTGGAGTTGAGACTGAAGGAGAATGCTGTGATGGATCAGTCAGATTAGATCTGATCAGACTTTATTGATTCAGTTACAGCAGCTCATCAGAAACAAGAAAATAAAAGTGATCAAAATATACAGATACTACAAACAAGACAAATCAGATAACAATAATAATAACATAAAATCCATAAACACCTGTCACCTGTTCACATACTGTATGTTCAGGACTGTTTTATACTGACTGTAATTAAACAGATATATAATTATATTGAAACAGTCAATGTAGTGCACAGTTGTGTTACACAGTATGAAGAACATAGATATTTATATGTGAGTACGAATTAATATCAAATCCTGATGACATCAGTGTAGTGTAATGTGATTATATCAAACTCATGTGTAATACCACATCATATACAGTGTAACAATATATTGTTTCTAATACATCATTTTATAACTATTATTGTAATTACTATTATGATTATTATTATTAATAATAAATAAGAAGATCAGTCTGACTTTATCCTCCATTTTAGTTTATTCTCTGTAACTTCAGTTCTTATTTCACTTCTGTTGTTCCTCTGTGACACACCTGGCTCTGTGTTTATCGTTATATTTAATCAGTGAGCGCGTTTACATGCACACTAATAAACCGATCATTATCTGATTTCTGGAGTTACCTGATTATTCAACTGGTCATGTAAACAGCATAATCCGATAGGATTTATCAGATAAAAGCCATTATCTGAATATGAGAAATCAGATAAACACATCTAGCTTTTCCCGCAGTAGTCAGATTATTCGGTGCATGTATACCCTTTAACCTGGTTTCTTTCAGGTTTTACTATTTTATACTCCCACTCCACTATATTTAAGAGGGAAATATTGTACTTTCTACTCCACTACGTTAACCTGACAGCTTTTGTTTCCTTTCAGATAAAGATTTTACATAAAATAATATATTTTTATATTCTCAGTGTTTAAATTGTCACTTTTATCTTACTTATATGTTATGCACTTTGTGTGACAAGTTTATATACAATACACTTGTATATTGCACTTTGCAGTATTTTTTACTACGAATCTACCCAACATATGTAAAATTGGCTCCACATTGATAAAGTACACATTAGAATGCTCTCACATGGATTTGTAAATGATAAAAACAAACAGTACTGTAAGAATATAAGCTATTAGCATGATTCAATTCAGTTTATTTATAAAGCCCAATATCACAAATCACAATGAGTGCTTTATTTTGCAAATAAATGACTTGTGTACTTTTCAAGATTTTTCAAGGATATGAGTACCTACTGCTACAGGAAGTTTGAGTTTTATGTCATGTACTTGGGGAGAAATCCAACTGAAGGACTGAATCATGTAAACCAGGTTTTTCTGATTATCAGATTATTGAAGTGCATGTAAACGTGTCAAATCGGATTATTCCCAGTTATCTGATTATTGTGCGCATGTAAACATGCTCATTTATTCCCTGTTGTTTTAAAACTGGGCCCAGTGTGTCACCGTGACCTGGAGGACACACTGGTTCTCACTGGATCTCACTGGATCTCACTGGTTATCACTAGTTCTCACTGGTTCTCACTGGTTCTCACTGGTTCTCACTGGTTGTTGCTGGTTGTTACTGGTTCTCACAGAATCTCACTGGTTCTCACTGGTTTTGTTACTGGTTCTCACTGGTTCTCATTGGTTTTTACTGGTTCTCATTGGTTCTCACTGGTTCTGACTGGTTGTTACTGGTTCTTGCCGGTTTTTTAGTAGTTCTCATCAGTTCTCACGGGTTCTCACTGGTTTTGTTACTGGTTCTCACTGGTTCTTACTAGTTCTCACTGGTTGTTACTACTTCTCACTGGTTCTCACTGGTTCTTACTGGTTCTCACTGGTTCTCACTGGTTCTTACTACTTCTCACTGGTTCCCACTGGTTCTTACTGGTTCTCACCGGTTCTCACTGGTTCTCACCGGTTCTCACTGGTTCTTACTCCTTCTCACTGGTTCTCACCGATTGTTACTGGTTCTCACAGAATCTCACTGGTTCTCACTGGTTTTGTTACTGGTTCTCACTGGCTCTTACTGGTTCTCACTGGTTCTTGCTGGGTTTTTACTGGTTCTCCTCAGTTCTCATTGGTTCTTACTGGTTCTCACTGGTTGTTACTGGTTCTTGTTGGTTTTTTACTGGTTCTCATCAGTTCTCACTGGTTCTCACTGGGTCTTACTGGTTTGTCAGTGTTAATTGTTGTTACTGAGGTTAAAGTGTTCACTGGCAAAAGAAATTTCCTCAGGATAAATAAAGTTGTACTGAATCTAATCTAATCTAATCTAATATACTTTTATATAATCTTATATATTTTATAGATATGTATAAACCTGAGGTGTAAACAGTGCAGGTCAGCTGTGGCTTTGAGGAAGGCAAACAGCATTTTGTCTTCTCCTGGTCATGTGCTTGCAGGTGAATTCTCTAAGTTGCCCTGAGGTTGCCACTATGTCTCACCTGTCTGTAAGACTAACCGGTTTTTGAAATCTTTTATTCCCTCTGCTATTCATCTCTTAAATTCTTTATAATGATTTTATTCCTTTTACGACATGTACTCCTCTGCATTCTATTTATTCATGTATCTTATCTACTGTATCCTATTGTGTGTACTGTGTCTGTATAATGTGTGCAAGCTGTTCAAACCAATTGCCCCTGGTGGGATTAATAAAGTTGTCTGTATCTGTATCTGGTTTGTGGTGAGACAGAGATGACAACAGTGTTTCAGGACGCTGATGTTACAAAGTCTGACTGTTGAATGACCTGACACTGAAGCAAGACTGGTCTGTCTGTCTGTCAGAGTTGGGCGGTATCCAAATTTTGTTACCGTTAAACCTTCCCCACATTTTCCGGGGGTACATGGTATTACCGTGACTAATTAAAATTCACTTTGAAGGGCTCAGAGGGAGTCGCCAAAATGTCAGCTTGTGCCTATACCGTTCAGAAACAGAATAGCAAACATTACATAGGCTTAAGAATACTAAAAAAAAACAAAAAAACATGTACAACATTAACAACTTAAATTAAGATTTTTTAATTTATTTTTTGTTCAAAAGTGCAAATGCAGAATGAAATAACAACAAATTGTCTGTGGGCTACAGTCCACTTCCAAAAAAGTAACTATAAATAATAACAGTAACAATAATGTGTGCTATACAGTGTATCCTCAGACAGCAACAGGTACTGTCTGATGGTTTATTTTTAGAACCTATCAACATAAATCAAATAAATTAAAGCACAGCTCTACAGCATTCAGTAGTAGGGCTCTTCAGATAAGAACAACAGAACAATAAATAACAAGGCATGACTGAAAATGGGCATATATAATCCTATCCTGAGAACGCAACGGCAAATACTGTTGGTTGGTTTATTTTTAGAGCCTACCTTTAGTTTGAACAGTTCACCCTCTCCAAGTCCCAACTGTTCTGTCTGTCAGAACAGGCTACTCCTCATTGGAAATGAAATAGAAACAACGTATAATGATAACTATAGCAGCATCTATTTAAGGTTTTTTGCCAGAAAAAACAGCATATTTACTTGATCCAGCTGGAGCAGGGCACGTTGTGGATTGACAGTGTGCCCTGCTCCAGCTGGATCATATTTACTTGATCCAGCTGGAGCAGGGCACGTTGTGGATTGACAACTTTGGCCGCTGTGCTGAATATGCGCTCTGATGGAGAGCTCGTGGCACAAACGCACAGGTACTTTCGGGCAGCCCTCGACATCACAGGAAAACACCTGGCTCCATCACATTTCCACCAGAGAAGGAGGTCTTTGTCTGAATAACAGGCTCGCAACAACAGGCAGTTATCTCTGCTCCTGCTCGCTCCTGTATGGTGCCGACCGGACCTGCCGCCGCATCGGCTTTTCTTTGAAAGAGACGGCCCAGGGTCATCTGGTTTTGGGTGGTTCGGGTTGCGCTACTCCCTCCTCCACTCTGACGGCCACTGGACCTGCTGCTGCTGGCAGTAGTTGTTGTCTCCGACGGACGTGCTTGTCTACGACGGACGTGCCTGTCTCCGACGGACATTGTTGTCTCCGACGTTCATTGTTGTCTCTGATGGACTTGCTTGTCTCTAACGGACTTTGTTGTCTCCAACGGACGTGCTTGTCTCCGACGGACCTGCTTGTCTCCGACGGACCTGCTTGTCTCCAACGGACGTGCTTGTTTCCGACGGACATTGTTGTCTCTGATGGACTTGCTTGTCTCTAACGGACTTTGTTGTCTCTAACGGACTTTGTTGTCTCCAACGGACGTGCTTGTCTCTGATGGACGTGCTTGTCTCTGACGGACGTGCTTGTCTCTGATGGACGTACTTGTCTCTGATGGTTACTGATTGACAACAGTGCTTGTAAAAGGCTACAGTAAGGTGTCCGTCCATGTGGAGCGTGTCTGATCACAGGAACATGTTGTCCAATCGTCCCGCTGACAGGCTGTGGAGCCCTCACTTCTCTGATGGTGGAGTTCATATGTCATCTAAATGATACAGGAAGTTACTGATGATGTCACGGGTGTATGAACCCCGGAGAAGCCTTCAAGATCAGCATGTGAGTGTTGAGACGGGGTGAGCTGTCCCACTGGAGACAGTCTCTGAGTTAAGGCCAGAACACACTGGCGCCGGATGACGAGTGTCAAAACAGACGCCCCCATTATTCTCTATGTACAAACCCACACTGGTGGTGTGTCATAGCGCATCAACGTGACACACTGCTGCACTTCTCGCTATTGTCCTATTTTCCAGCGTCGCTGTGCTTTGGAAAAAAGCTTCTTTTTCAGAGAAAAGCCTATTTTGTACTTCCCAGCTCCCATAGTAGCAGCTAATAACATATAGATAACTACAATAAGCACCTCACATTGGTACCGTCGTTGTCTGGTTGTCGTGGTTGTCGTGGTTGTCCTGCATTGTGTGTTTTCTTACGGTTCCTGCGTCTTCTTCCTCGTCTTTTGTTCTAATTGCCGGTTTTCCAACCAGCTACTCAGTCAAATAGAATTCTGGTTGGCGTGACGCTTTCTGTGTGTTTTGGGGCGGCACTTGACTCATGTCAATGATGCCGCCATCATGTGACGCCTCCGTCATGTGAAGCCGCTGGTGTGTTTTGGACTTTACTGTCTCACTGTGTGGAGACAGTTTGATTGTTTGAGTCTGTCAGTAATGTTGGTTTGTGTCTGCAGAGACGCAGTTAGTGTGGGACACTGTGCGACAGACACAGTGAAACACTGAGGGACACTGTGAGACAGACACTGAGACAGTGTGAGACAGGAGGACTTAAACAGCCTGGAGGCAGCAGCAGGTCTCAGCCTGTGACAGGCGCTCACTTTCTGGATGTGAAGTTTTAGTTGAAACTTGTCGTGTCTCTGAGAGGTGGATGTCTCAGCATGCAGGACGGGCTGTTGACGGGCGAGGAGGGACGCAGCGGGGGGAGGACACAGGCCCCGGCGCCCTGCTTGTTGAGTTTCCGATCAGCTCAATCCCGGATTAGTGGACTGACGGAGATGCTGCTGAGCCTCTGCCAAATCAGGTCTGGCTGCTACACTCATGTAACCCCAGAGGACACAGTGAGGTGGACACACAGCTGAGACATGGAGCTGTCCTCTGAGAGGACATGACCAGAAGACTGTGTGTCAGGCGGACACTGCTGTCTTTATTTATAACAGCGCATCGTCAGACTCCTCAGACAGAGTCCTCTCAAGGAATGTTTCCGTCTGTCCTGGGGGGAGGAGCTGAGCAGTCTCACACTGAGTCCTGGAGGGATCGTCACGGTAACCGCAAGACACCACTGAAGCTTCACAGAGCTGCTGCTGCTGTGTTCAGGGGACGCAGAGACACCAGCTGGTCTCCCATCAGCAGGTACAGTCTCTGTCCACAGCGTGGGGACGGTCATGGGACACAGCTGGGTCAGTGTTTGACATGTACGGACAGGAGATTGTGTGTGTGTGTGTGTGTGTGTGTGTGTACATCAGTCACATGGCAGAGAGCAGAGCTGTGATTGGTCAGAGAGTCAACAGGTTCCCCGGAGCTCAGAGTCCTGATGGAGACACGTTACTGACATCAGAATCATTTTACTGCTCCAAGCCAATCCAAGCCCTTCTGAAACATGAACCAGATGAAAGGGTTAATCTCACCTACTGAGGGTTAACAGTAACTGTAACTGTGGAGGTTCGAAAGTGTGCGGAGTCTCAGTTCTCTACAGGGAACATAGTGTAACCATCACAGGGCTTCAGGGATTTTTTGATAATTTAGGTGGTCGGGGGACAGACACCGTTTGTATAAAACTATGGGTGGGTAACTGCACTAGAAGCTCAGAGAAGAGTATAGAACTGTGACTCTGAGCCCTGATCTCAACTCTGGGTTGTCACGGTTTTGAATTACTAATAAACTTTGCCAGGTTTCTAGATATGAGAGCAGCTCCATCCAAAGTGGGATGAATGCCATCTCAGGTTTTCCCCAGAAAGTTTGCCAATTATTAACGAAACCCACATTGTTTGCTGGACACCACCTGGACAGCCAGCGATTAAATGATGACATGCGGCCAAACATGTCATCAGAGGTCAGATTTGGGAGGGGTCCAGAGAAAACTACGGAGTCCGACAACGTTTTTGCATATTCACACACTGAGGCAATATTAATTTTAGTGACCTCCGACTGGCGTAACCGGGTGTCATTGCCGCTGATGTGAGTAACGATCTTACTAAATTTACGTTTAGCTTTAGCCAGCAGTTTTAAATTTGACCCAGTGTTGCCCGCTCTGGCCCCAGCGATACATTTGACTTGGCCGCTGGTGTTGCTAACTTCACGTTCCTCAGAATAGAGCTGCCAATAACCAGAGTTTTATCCTCAGTGGGTGTGTTGCTGAGTGGGGAAAAGCGGTTGGAAACATGAACAGGCTGGTGGTGAACCGTGGGCTTTGGCTTGGAGCTACGCTTCTCCCGGACAGTTACCCAGCCTCCCGGCTGTACAGGGGTTACCGGAGGACCGCTAGCAGAGGCTATGCTATGTTACTCTGTTACGGCAGTACTCTCTCTACTCCCTACTTTAATACTTAGTTACTGCAATACTCACTGTACTCTACTTTAATACTCAGTTACTGCAGTACTGTCTGTACTTTAATAATCAGTTACTGCAATACTCTGTACTCTCTGTACTTTAATAATCAGTTACTGCAGTACTCTCTGTACTCTCTGTACTTTAATATTCAGTTACTGTAGTACTCTGTACTCTCTCTACTTTAATACTCAGTTACTGCAGTACTCTGTACTCTGCTTTAATACTCAGTTACTGCACTACTCTGTACTCTACTTAAATACTCAGTTACTGCAGTACTGTCTGTACTCTCTGTACTTTAATACTCAGTTACTGCAGTACTCTGTACTTTAATACTCAGTTGCTGCAGTACTCTGTACTCTCTGTACTTTAATACTCAATTACTGCAGTACTCTCTGTATTCTCTATACTTTAATATTCAGTTACTGCAGTACTGTCTATACTCTCTGTACTTTAATACTCAGTTACTGCAGTACTCTGTACTTTAATACTCAGTTACTGCAGTACTCTGTACTCTATGCACTTACTTTTTAATTTTTCGGTCAGCTTTGATTTAAAGTTCTTTTATTACAACTGTCCTGTGAGTTACAATTATTGACTACTGAACAGGGAAAGAGGGGAGGGACGGATGCAGGGAGGGAGGAAGGAGGGAAGGACAGACAGACAACTGAGGGAAAAACAAGTATTTTGTTGTTTTAAATCTTTGAAGTTTTGTAAAATCATTTGGTTTTCTCGTCAAGTGTGATGTCACACTGCGGTTTGAAGGAATTAATAAACTTGAGATTATTATCAGCAGAATTTATTTAACTTTAACTTTAATACTTAGTTTGATTTAACTTAATAAAATAACTTTAATACTTCGTTTGATTTAACTTAAAATAACTTGAATACTTAGTTTGATTTAATTTGATAAATTAACTTTGATACTTAGTTTGATTTAATTTGATCAAATAACATTAATACTTAGTTTGATTCGATCAAATAACTTTCATACTTAGTTTGATTTAATTTGATCAAATAACTTTAATACTTAGCTTGATTTAATTTGATCAAATAACTAATACTTAACTTGATTTAATTTGATAAATTAACTTTAATACTTGGCTTGATTTAATGTAATACAATAACTTTAATACTTAGTTTGATTTAATTTGATAAATTAACTTTAATACTTAGTTTGATTTAATTTGATCAAATAACATTAATACTTAGTTTGATTTGATCAAATAACTTTAATACTTAGCTTGATTTAATTTGATCAAATAACTAATACTTAACTTGATTTAATTTGATCAAATAACTAATACTTAACTTGATTTAATTTGATAAATTTACTTTAATACTTGGCTTGATTTAATGTAATACAATAACTTTAATACTTAGTTTGATTTAATGTAATACAATAAGTGTAGGTCCTGTAGGTAACATCAGACTCCACCGGGCTGCGTGGTGTTCAGGTTCTTCATCCTCTTAATCCTTTCAGTACATGTTAGGAGTGTGTATGAATGGATGAATGGTTCCAGCTCTCCCCCCTGTGCATCCTGTCCAATCACAGCAGGCTGTTGTCAGGTGGTCTGACCAGGTGTGATGGATGAGACAGGTGAGGAATGTGTCCATGCCTTTAGTCTGCTGAACCAGCTCTCTATGTAACACCATGTGACCTTCAGTCATGTGACTGACAAGTAATTCAGGACAGAGTGTCACCGGTCTGTGTCTGTGTCTGTCTGTCTATCTGTCTGTCCTTTGTGTCTGTGTTTGTCTGTCTATCTGTCTGTTCTCTGTCCATCTGTCTGTCCTCTGTTTATCTGTCTGTCCTTTGTGTCTGTGTCTGTCTGTCCATCTGTCTGTCCTCTGTGTCTGTGTCTGTCTGTCCATCTGTCTGTCCTCTGTCTATCTGTCTGTCCTTTTGTGTCTGTGTCTGTCTGTCCATCTGTCTGTCCTCTGTCTATCTGTCTGTCCTTTTGTGTCTGTGTCTGTCTGTCCATCTGTCTGTCCTCTGTCCATCTTTCTGTCGTCTGTCTATCTGTCTGTCCTTTGTGTCTGTGTCTGTTTATCTCTCTGTCCTCTGTCTATGTGTGTGTCTGTCTGTCTGTCCTTGATCCTCCTCCTGCGGGTCTATGACATAGCGTCCTTCAAATTCGGCCATTTGAGGATCTTTCCTTTCATTGAGAAACACCCAGTGTCACAGAGTGATGTCATCAACATGTTTACATCATGATTTATTGTGATTATTAATGTTCATGTCTCTGCCTCTGTCTCTGTGTCTCCGTGTGTCTCTGTCTGTCTCTGTGTCTGTGTTTGTCTCTGTGTGTCCCTGTGTCTGTCCCTGTCTGTCTCTGTGTGTTTCTCTGTGTGTCTCTGTATGTCTCTGTGTCTGTCTGTCTGTCTCTGTGTCTGTCTGTCTCTGTCTCTGTTTGTCTCTGTCTGTCTCTGGGTCTGTGTTTGTCTCTGTATGTGTCTGGGTCTGTGTGTGTCTCTGTCTGTCTCTGGGTCTCTGTGTGTCTCTGGGTCTGTCTCTGTCTGTCTCTGGGTCTGTGTGTGTTTCTGTGTGTCTCTGTGTGTCTCTGGGTCTGTCTCTGTCTCTGTCTCTATCTGTTTCTGTCCTGCAGGTCCCTGGATGCCCCGCTGCGAGCCGTCCTCTGCCGCACGGTGCTTCCTAATGGCCGGGAGTTGACCCCGCCCACCAGGATGACGCTGCGTGAGCAGCTGAGAGAGAAGATCTCAGCGGCCTTCTACCGCCACGGGCTGCTGTGCGCCTCCTACCCAGTACCCATCATCCTCTTCACCTCGGCCAGCATCCTCACATGCTGGTAGGTCCTCTGTTCCATGTTTGGACTGATATTCCGTCTCTGTCAGTACTGTGTCTTTGTCCACACGATAGACTCTACTGTGGGCAGACTCCACTGTGGACAGACTCCACTGTGGACAGACTCTACTGTGGACAGTCTCTACCGAGGACAGGCTCCAGTGTGGACAGGCTCCAGTGTGGACAGACTCCAGTGTGGACAATCTCAACCGAGGACAGACTCCACTGTGGACAGACTCCACTGTGGACAGACTCTACCGTGGACAGACTCTACCTTGGACAGACTCCACTGAGGATAGACTCTACTGTGCACAGCTTCTACCGAGGACAGACTCCACTGTGGACAGACTCCACTGTGGACAGACTCCACTGTGGACAGACTCCACCGGGGACAGACTCTACCGAGGACAGACTCCACTGAGGATAGACTCTACTGAAGACAGACTCTACTGTGCACAGACTCTACTGAGGACAGACTCCACTGTGGACAGACAGGACTCACGGACCATCTGCACGCACACACACACACACACACACATACACACACACACACACACACACACACACACACAGAGCTGTGCTCTGACACAACGTCTGGTCGAGGCTGTGAGAATGGGAGGGGGAGGTGCGTGTCCACACTTACCCACCTGTCCTCACCTGTCCTCACCTGCAACATGAAGCTGCCGGGGTCAGTGATCAGTGCTCTGACAAAAGGAACCATCCACAGCCTCCATCTTAGAACCTGAGACTCGTTAACATCCACAGCCTCCATCTCAGAACCTCAGACTCGTTAACATCCACAGCCTCCATCTCAGAACCTCAGACTCGTTAACATCCACAGCCTAAATCTCAGAACCTCAGACTCGTTAACATCCACAGCCTCCATCTCAGAACCTCAGACTCGTTAACATCCACAGCCTCCATCTCAGAACCTCAGACTCGTTAACATCCACAGCCTCCATCTCAGAACCTCAGACTCGTTAACACCCACAGCCTCCATCTCAGAACCTCAGACTCGTTAACACCCACAGCCTCCATCTCAGAACCTCAGACTCGTTAACATCCACAGCCTCCATCTCAGAACCTCAGACTCGTTAACATCCACAGCCTAAATCTCAGAACCTCAGACTCGTTAACACCCACAGCCTCCATCTCAGAACCTCAGACTCGTTAACACCCACAGCCTCCATCTCAGAACCTCAGACTCGTTAACACCCACAGCCTCCATCTCAGAACCTCAGACTTGTTAACATCCACAGCCTCCATCTCAGAACCTCAGACTCGTTATCGTCGGCGGTTCGATCCCAGGCTCCTGCAGTCTGCATGTCAAAGTGTCCTGAGCAAGATACTGAATTCCAAACTGAGTGAGGTTAACCCAAGGGGCAGGTGACATCATGTATGTTAGCCACACCCACCTGTGTGTCAATGAATGTGAATCAATGACTGTGTGTGTTTGTATGACTGGTGGTGTAAAAGCACTGTGATTGGTCAGAAGACAGGAAGTGTTTAGGTGCAGGTCATTGACTAACTGCTCTGGATGGCTACTGATTGGAGGCTGAAAGACAACTGGGAAAAGGGGAGGGATCAGCTGGAGACAGGGAGGAGGACACAGGTGGGTGCACAGGACAGGAGAGGACAAGAGAGGATAGGAGAGGACAAGAGAGGACAGGAGAGGATAGGACATATGCGATGACATGGATAGATGTCCCTGTGTCTGTCTTGCTGTCCACATCACAGAGGACAGACACCTGCAGCTTTACCGTGTCATTTAATGTTGGACGTGTGTGTGTGTGTGTGTGTGTGTGTGATCTGACCAAACAGGAAACAGCAGCCACAATGTCTGACATCACATCAGCTCTGTGTCATGTCTTACTGGTGAACTGAGCCATTTCACCCTGCCTGTCTCCCCTTCTCTGTCTCACTCTGCCTGTCTCCCCCTGTCTGTCTCTGTCTCACCCTCTCCCCCTGTCTGTCCCCCAGCTATCCTTTACTGAGGCTCCCCCTGCCGGGGACGGGTCCTGTGGAGTTCACCACGGGGGTGCGAGACTACAGCATCCCTTCCCATGAGCCTCAGGGAGACCTTGGAGAACGTCCCGACTGGGTAGGACACCAGTGAACATGGACACGTCCATATACATCCTAAAATGTCTCCTTATTCCCTCAGTCCTCTGACTTTGAATCTTAAAGTGAAACTAGTTTTAATCTTCAGTGTGAGACTGAACTGACATGTCCTCTGACACAGACGGTCAGAGACAGACACATTAACTCTGATTGCTGACAGTCAGAGAGACACAGCTTCACCTGAGGACACTTTGACCCAGGAGACAGTCTGAAGGTGTGATGTGTCTGTCTCGTAGTATCGGGGTCCTCCAGTCGCCTACATCCAGCAGGTGTTGGTGAAGGCGGCGGTGTCTCCGTGGGACAGCAGCCTGGTGCCGGTGGACGTCTTTCGGTCGCCGCTGAGTCGAGCCTTCAGCCTGTTGGAGGAAATCCGCAACCACGTCCACTCTGACAGGTAAGACAGTGGACAGGGCTGACCAGGTGTCTTCAGGAGGTGGGACAAAGCCTTGTTCTGTGTCTTCCTACATTAAAGATTTAACACGTGTCTCACTGCTACTGAACTCAGACTGTCTGAGACATCTGAGACAGACACAGAGACAGAGACCCTAGCCCCTTTTACACTGCCAGATTTTCGGCAAATGTTGGGCCGGATTGGCAAGTTGATCCGAGGTGCCCAATTTTCCGCCTCGTAGGGTAGACATATTGGCGGAACATTTTTGGTTTAAAAAGAACGAGGCGCTCTTCCGCTACAGGAGGGGCTGTTGATGACTTGTGGGAGGAGCTGTTGATGACACCACATGTGCGACCCACTGGCGGTGGACTAACAGGAAATAGCTGGCTGATGGCAGGAATTAGCAAGCAGCTAGTAGCAAAAGGGAAACACAAACCTGACAGACACTGTAAAGATGAGCAGCTGGGGAGACAAGGAATTGCGCGCCCTCCTTGTCCTCGCAGAGGAAGAGGCCATTAACCATCAGATGACGGGGACGGTGAAGGACGGGCTGAATATTTTTTTCCCAAATCTTTTTATTCAGTTTTTTCAGACAGTACAGGGTGATGCATACAAGTCAATTACAGCATGGTATCTGCTTAGTGGTAGGAAGGATAACCAAGAGCAAAAATAAAATCCAAACAAAAGCATAAGCTTGTCCCTAACAAAGGCTAATAGGGTGTCCCAGGTCTTATAGAAGGATGTCACGGACCCCTTTTGTGAGGACCTTAGGTTCTCTAGTTGTAGAAGGTGTTAGACTTCCTGTGTCCATCCATTGTGGGTTGGGGGAGAAGCATCTTTTCATTTGGAAAGAATGGTGCGCCTTGCCAACAAAGTGGTGGCGGCAATGACACGCCCTGCAGTATTAGGCAAGTTTTTGGTTTGTGGGAGACCAAAAAGAGCAGTGAGGGGGTTCAGTTCTAAATTTGTGTTAAGGGCCTGTTCGAGAGTTTTGAATATATCTGGCCAGAAGCAGGTCAGCCTCAGGCACACCCAAAACATATGCAATTGCAACGGTTACAAGCATCATTGTGGTTAGAATATATTTTAGCTTATTTAGCATTGGTGAGGTGGGCTCTATGGAGCACTTTATATTGCAGAAGGCCATGCCTGGTGCATATGGATGAGGAATGGACCAGTTTTAAAATACTTCTCCACTGGTTGTCAGTTATCTCTGTCCCTAAATCCTGCTCCCACAAATCCTTAAGCGATATAGTGGGGACCAGATTCAGGCCAATTATGTTGTAGATGGTGGATATCAGTCCTTTTTGATCAGGATAGAGGGAGAGAAATTGATCTATTACTGCTTCAGGGCGGCGGTTCAGGAAATGTGGAAATTGTTTTTGGATGAAATGCCTCACTTGAAGGAATCGAAAAAAGTGGCTATTAGGTAAATTGTACTTAGCTGACAAAACATGAAAGATGAAAAAGTCTCTCTTTCATACACGTTAAGTGTTTTGAGGCCTTTAGTTGACCACATACGAAAAGTGGGATCAGAGCAGGAGGGAGGAAATAAGTAATTGTTCAATATCGGAGCATGGATCAAATTGATTATTGAGGTAGATTGGTATGTGTTGAAACAAGTACAAGAATTTGGGATGGATATATGTTCATAGCAGCCCCCGCAGAAAGTTTGTCTACTACTCATAGTCGCGTCACGCCATCTCAGCGTTCTGGTCATCCAGGCGAACTGTCACTCCTTGACCACGTCATCAGAGCACTGTATCAGACTGGGAAAGTAGCTTGGGCATCTCCATGGTAACAGCCCCCAGTGAGAGAGATGGAAAACACGGAGTGGATCTCAGTTTACTAAGGCCAGTACAAAGACTTGCTGCTTCATCAAATGTCAAAATTGACCTGTTTAATGCTTAGTCACTCACAAACAAATCCTGCCTGATACACAATCACATTCTTGACAAGTCTTTAGATTTGTTGTATATTACAGAGACCTGGCACAAACCAGATACTTTTCTGGCTCTCAATGAAGACTGTCCTACGGGGTATAGCTACCTCCAGAAAGCTCGCCACACAGGCCGTGGTGGTGGTCTTGCAGCAATATACCGTGGCAATCTGGATTTGTCCCCATTAACCTTACCAGATCTGTCCTCTTTTGAATGTCTTGCTTTTAATTGCAAACCACCCTCTCCCATGATAGTTCTGCTTATTTATCGGCCACCCAAACCTAACTCATCCTTTATCCTCGAGTTGTCAAATCTCCTCTCAACTTTCTGCACATCATCTGCAAATGTCATTATCTTGGGTGACCTAAACATTCATGTCAACACCCCCTTTGACTGCTCTGCAGCTGAATTCCTCCAATTATTGGACTGCTTCAATTTAAAGCAACTTGTCGATGTCCCCACACACACTAGGGGGCACACTCTTGACCTGGTCATCACTAACTCTGCCCATCTTACCAATCTGCAGGCTTATGACCTTGGGGTGTCTGATCACAAGGCCATCTCTGTGGAGCTATCCTCCTCATCTTCCATCACTAAGCCTAAACGCCAAATCAGTTTCAGAAATATAAAAAACATCAATACAGAAACCCTGACTGCAGATCTTCAGTGTCTTTCCACTGATTTTTCATCAGCTGTCGAGGCACTGGACTACTATTACAGTCATCTGAGCAGCTTCTTGGACCTTCACGCCCCTATTAAGACCAGGACAGTCACCTTCTCCCGCTCAGCTTCATGGTTCACAGACGAACTGCGGAAAAAATTAAGACAGCAGGACAAGTCCTTGTTTGGCGCTACATTGCTGCTGGCCTGACTGTGCATACAGAGAGCACCAAAGGGCCTATGCAAAGTCCCTCAAAGATGCACGGTCAAAGTTCTTCTCAGATATCATCAGACAACAAAACAGTGCAGGAAATTTCTAAACAGCTCTTCTCCACAGTCAACCGTCTTAGACCAATATCCCCACCATCCAATGAGGCTACAGAAAAACAATGTGAAAAATTCATGGCCTTTTTACTGCAAAAATTTCAGAAATTCGCTATGTGCTCTCTGGTCCCCAAACTGCTTCTCCAACACACACTCAGCCTGTCATCTCCCAACACCTCAATCACCTTCCTGATGTCAGCCTGGGAAAGGTTCAGGACATCACCAGGAAGATGAAAACCTCCACATGTCCCCTGGACCCTTTCCCAACAGCCCTGGTAAAAGCACACATCTCTGTCCTAAGTCCCCTCATCACTGCTGTTATCAACCACTCCCTCCAGACTGGCCATGTCCCTTCTGCCTTAAAAAATGCCATTGTAAGGCCCCTGCTCACAAAAGCCCACTCTTGATCCAAACAATCTATCAAACTACAGTCCCATTACCAATCTCCCATTCATATCCAAAGTTCTGGAGAAAGCTGCTGCCACCCATCTTCAAGACCCCCTCCTACAAAACAACCTGTATGAAAAGTTCCAATCTGGTTTCTGCTCAGCTCACAGTACTGAAATACCCCTGGTCAGAGTCACAAATGACTTTCTGATGACTACTCTCCCTCTCTTCTCGTTCTGCTGGACCTTTCTGCTGCATTTGACACGGTTGACCACAACATACTTCTAAACTGGCTTCATCACACCATCGGTCTCTCTGGCACAGCCCTCAACTGGTTCAAGTCATACCTCACAAACCGAACAGAATGCATCTCCACTGCCAACTCCACACTCAAACCCCACACTGTCACCTGTGGGGTCCCCCAGGGGTCTGTGCTTGGCCCCATCCTCTTCACCCCATACCTTCTCCCCCTGGGCCAAGTCATCAGCCGGCATGGAATGTCATTCCATTGCTATGCGGACGACACACAACTGTATGTCAAAACCACAGCCGCAGCCCCATCATCTTCATCATCATCATTACAACTCACTATTTGTCTGGAGGAGGTAAAGGTATGGATGGAGCACAACTTCCTCCATCTAAATGGCTCCAAAACTGAAGCAATCATAATCGGCACCCCTCATCAGACCCAATCATCATCCACAATCAGCATTACCTTCTCTGGCCACAACATTCCCCTCTCCTCATCAGTTACTAACCTTGGTGTTAGGATGGACCCTCAACTCACCTTTGAATCCCACAAAAATCATCTCTGCAAGATCTCTTTCCACCATCTCTGCAACATCGCCAAGCTCCAGCCCACTCTAACCCTCCCAAATGCTTAGAAACTGGACCATGCCTTTATCTCCTCCAGACTGGACTTTTGTAATGCACTTCTCATCAGGGTCCCTAGCAAGAGTCTCCAATACATCCAAAACTCTGCAGCTAGGATCCTGATGAGAGTGCAGAAATGTGAACATATCACACCCATCCTTCACTCCCTACACTTGCTTCCTGTCCCGGATTGAATACAAGGTCTCCCTCCACACCCACCACAAGGAGTCGTTAAACATTCTTGCTAAGATGGGGGCTAATAAAGCTGAATATGCCTTATAAAATTCAGCTTTGAAGCCATCGGGAGGTGACTTCCTATTCTGCATAGACTGGATTGCCTCTTGAATCTCTAAAGTAGAGACAGGTCTACTCAATTCCCTTGTCATATTGTCATCAATTTGAGGGTAAGTTAATGAATCTAGGCGGTTAGGGGTCATTGTAGTGATCAGGGGGCATTCTGAGGAATACAGTTTGGTGTAGAATAAAGAAAAAACTCTTAAGGCCAGTTGGGTCAGAGTTGTACCTACTGTCAGTTAATTTGCTTTTGGAGATTAGTCTAGAAGCGCTAACTGCACGGGCCTGTTGTGCCAGAAGTCTCCCAGCTTTGTCTCCCTGTTCAAAGAAGCATTGTTTGGTTTGTCTAAGCTGTCTCTCCACTATATGCGTCATCAACAGGTCGTGCTCTGAGTGTAATAAAAGCCATTTTTTGTAGAGGGTGGGGGATGGAGAAGTTGAGTAGATTCTGTCAAGTTTGAGGTGTTCCTCTGCGATTTCTGCCAGCCTAGCCCTTTCTGCCCTTCTCATTTCAGAAATGTAGGATATCACCTGTCCACAAACCATAATCTTATTGTGCTTCCCACTAGTGATGTCTGGAGTATCATTTCACTCGATATAGAAGTGGATTTGTGTAGCAACAAAATCTTCAAACTTATTATCCGAAACCAGGTGGGTTCTGAACCTCCATAATGGAGGTTAGGTTGTACCATGAGGGAAACTGTTGTTTATCGAGGTTGGAGCCTGGTCAGATATGGCTATTGGGTCATAGTTGCGTGCGCTCACACAGTGTAGTAGGTTATTATCAACTAAAAAAAAGTCAATACGAAAATATGTATGGTGTATGTGCAAGAAGAATGAGAAAGCTCTACTCTGAGGGTTGCTAAATCTCCAGGGATCTAAAATTCCCAGCTGGGAAGTATAGCTCATCACCACATCTGCTGATTTGGATCACGTGATTTGATTGGGAGAGGATCTGTTGAGACTCACATCTTGAACAAGATTGAAATATCCTCCTATGATTATACGGTGGCTGTCCAAGTTTGGGATTCTGGCAAAGAGCTTTGTGAAAGGCTTCCGACCCTCCTAGCTTCTCTAGATGGCTCAGCAACAGAAGTATATCATCTGTTGAGTCTGAGTTTATCTGGGGGCCCGTTATCAAATACCTCACAGGGCTCCAGACTGCGCCTAATTGGTCGCATTTTGCGACCTTTTTTGGAGGCCGTGCGACCTGTTTTTTTAACTAGGAGCACCAGCGCGACTTACAAATCCACTCCTCTCCCCATTTTCTTTCTTTTTTTCTTCTTTTTATAATTGCATTTCATGGAGGAGAGGAAGAAAGTGTCTGTGTGTATGTCTGGATGCGCACTGCGAGGGGGGTGCCAGTAACCATAACAGCGTGCAGCAGTTAGTAGCGTACCTACGTGTGTACTGTATGCGGGGTTAGACAGAGAGGGGTCACAGAGCCGGTGTCGAGTAGAAAGTGCTGTGTCGTTTGACCATAAAGTGACGCTATGAAACGAACTATAGATTCGTTTTTCACAAGAAAAATTTATCCAGAAACTCCTGTCGGTCCTGTGCCAGTTTCCCAAACTTCAGATAGTTCAGAGGACGAATCAGCAATGTCCTGCCCACAGTGCCCCATTGATATTATTTTGCGCGACGGACACTTCATATGATAACCTAACAAAATACTATTTATGGTGTTATGTCATTGTGTCACTTCTTTCTCTACATGGTCACGCGTTAACATTTATCTTCTGCTCTCTGTATCGCGCACGGCGGAGTTCCACCACACACACACAGGTGAGCACGCCAGAGCGGCTCGGGCCGCATTTTCTTGACCAAACCTGACCCGAACAGACTGTTGTTACACACAGACAAACACGCTGCTCGCGCAGCACGGCACTCGGTGCTGAGCTTGTGTTGCGTTCAGGCGTTGTCACGTAATTAACCACTTCCAGCACTTAAATAGGTCATAGCACAAAACAGTAGCATGTCAAGTGACTTTTTAATTTTATTATGTTCAATAAAATTGTATGTTCCTAAATCTTGAGACACTTCCTATGTAAGCTACAGACATTTCACCTGCTCATTACTGTGCACATGTACTGTATGTACTTAGTCCTAAAGAGCCCTTCTGGTGCCAGTATACATAGAAACATCCCAGCAGGCTGTGCTTTGCAAGCATACAAAAAAGTTTCACGCATGTGAAAATTAATTTTCATGTGTGTGCTTCACCTCTGCTGCTACAACTCCATCCTAGGGGAAACACTGCTGTGTGTGTTTTGTGCAGCAGGTGGATGTGGTAGTCTACTGGTAAAGCAGAGAGAGGTAAGTAGCGTTGAAGTAGAGTAGAGCAGGGCAGAGAGATGGAGGCAAAATATATTAAACCCGGTGTTAATATAGCGGAACTGGAGAGGGGTGAAAAATAAATAGAGGTGGGCATGACTCAAGTAGGGCACAAAATTATAGAGAGAGAACGATACAGTGTGAATAAAGATTACATAACATAAAAATAACTGCAGTCTTTGTTATTTGATAGCCACTTAAATTAAACAATTTTTATAGGGCAAGTAAAAACTGACTTCAGGCAAGTGGAAAAAAAACCTTAGCGTTGAACCCTGCAGGGCTGTCTGTGTTTATTGCTAAATTATACGTAATGCAGTTAATCTCTACAAAATTATGAACATATTGTGTCGATATAGATAGGGCTCCTAAATTTTGTGCTGGTGCTCCTAAAATTTTCAGTAAGGAGCGCTGGTGCTCCTAGTGGAAAAAGTTAGTCTGGAGCCCTGCCTCAACTCTTTGGCAGGTTAGCTTTTGCCACTGCCCTGCTTTGAGAGTTTTTTGGGTTTTTTTTCTTAACGTATACGGTATATAAGTATATTCTTTGCTCATTGCTATATTCCTTACTTGATAGGCTGTCTATAGGCTCTCCAATCTCATTGTACATTGTATAATGACAATAAAGAGCATTCTATTCTATTCTTGTTGTAAATGGGAAAGGAGATAATTGTCTGGCTGTTTGTTGGGTGGTGTCTTTGTTGTGTTTTGTGCGTGTTTGCATGTGTACACGTCCACTACCATAATATAGAGCAGCATCATTTGTGTTTATATGGAGATAATCTTTTGATTTTTGCAGATGTCTGGGTTGTTTTTGGTTTGTTTGTTTTTCGTTTTTTTGTTGTGGCTGCTGTTGTTTGATGTATGTACTTCTGTGTTGTTTAAAAAAAAAAGAGCCTTGTGAAAAACTGGTTGTCATCCCACGTAGGTGCGTAAATAGAGACTAATATTACTGGTGTGTTCTGTAGAGTGCCAGTAACCACAACATAATGGCTGTCGGTATCTTGTATAACATTCATTGGCTCAAGCATGACCCTTTTATTAATGATAATGGGTGTCCCTCTAGTTCTATTGGAAAACATTAAGTGAAATAGATGACTCATCCACACACTCTTGATACGGAGGGTATCTGATGTTTTAAGATGTGTTTCTTTCAGAAACATAATGTCCCTTTTTAAGGTGTTGCAGGCGTGTCAAAACCTTACCAACCTTCATTGCGCTATTCATGCCCTTGGTGTTCCAAGAGATCAGACGCACTCTGCTGTGGCAGCCAATCCGTGACTAAAGACTATAGCCAGAGCCACTCTTTCCTGGACAGGCCATCCAGTCATCTAACGTCACCAGAGTAATGAGTCCACCTGACCCTGTAGGGGAGGAGAGGGAGGGGAGGGGAAGGGAAGGGAGAGAGGGAAAAAAAGAAAAGAAAAACAAAAAAAATACAAAACAAACAAACAACAGTGGAAAGCATATATCCTTGAAACACCAGTAATCCTGGTTCTGGCATCACCTCGAGCTACCTTCCCTTACATTTATAGTATTTGACCCCATAGGTCTAAAAGAACAATCACGTAAACACAGAATCGTAAAATAAATCTCAAGGCAACTGTGTAAATGTTTCATAGAATTGAACAAAGCACGGCACATGTATCAGTAACCCTCCGTCAGTGCAAATAATATCCTGAAAGCATCACCTGTGTATGGCAGATTAACATCCATCTTGAGGTAGAAATGGCTGTGTGATCTTAATAACACTGATAACAAACCAATCATTTGGTATCATTAAACTGATCAGAGCCCTGACTTTGGGAGGTGAGTGAATACCAGGAAATAAGGATACTTCAGATAGCCCAACAAGAGGCAGAGGAAAAGGAGGTAGAACACAAGAGATAAAAAAAATAGTAATCACAGCAACCCATGGGGGAGTAATGTCACTGTCATCAGCATGAATTAGGATTAAAAGGCGTCAACAGTCCCGTATCATTGTAAATGTAAACACAGTTAAATGTTAACACAGGTAGAAAGAGGGATTCTGTTATTTTTGTTCAAGTCAAGCATGCCATGGAAAGAGAAATGGATAAACAACAAACGAAAAATGTCCGGTAGTCGTTATTCAGGTGTCCAAATGTCAGTTATCATAATTAGCCGTTAGCTCAATAGCAGGCAAGTGTTGCTGATGGTGCAGCCTGTCGATCAGCTCCAGCCCTGTCCAGGGCTAATACGGCAATTGTTATCTGGTTAGCATAGTGTTAGCTCACCTGTGTTGAGGCCATCAACTGCCCCCGTTGGTCAGATACCTTCTGTGCGGGAGGATGTTATGAAGTCCTTGGCCTCTGCCACTGAGGAGAGTCTCTTGCTACCACCGTCCTTTGTTACTATGACAAGTTTGGCAGGATACCACAGTGCTGGCTCAAAGCCCAGGTTGCATAGCTCAGACAAACTGATGTTCGACGCTACTGCGTCTTCTTCAGAGTCAAGAAGACTCAGTAGCGTCGAACATCAGTTTGTTTGCACCTTATTAAAAGCTCTGTAATTTTATCGAGTGCTCCAGCCTCCTTTTATTTGGGTTCAGTCATTTTTTGAATTGGCCCACTTGATTTAGTGTCATGAAAATTCTTAGTCGGGGACACCCCTATTCTGTATAAACAAAAGTAGGTAGGCGGCATTTTTCTGCACTCCCTGATTTTGTTTTTATACTGCCAATGCTGAAAAAACACTGATTGGGCTTTCCTGCAATTTTGCACAATTTGCTATTTAAAAAAACTATTTAATAAGGGTTAGACACACAGACGCAGAGCAACAGAGACAGACTCAAACAGACAGACTCAGAGAGACCGAAACAGACAGAGACAGAAACACAGACAAAGACAGACTCAGAGACACAGAAACAGACAGACAGAGACGGACACACAGACAGACACACAGACAGACACACAGACAGACACACAGACAGACACACAGACAGACACACAGACAGAGACAGACACAGAGACGTTCAGTCTGCTGTGGTTAAAACAGGAGAAGAGACAAACTGAAGACAGAAAATTTTAAGTTTACTGAGAAGTAAAATAAATGAGTTCAGTTTAGTCATGTCCCCCGACACGTCAGGACCAGTTCAAAGTCATGTCCCCCGACACGTCAGGACCAGTTCAAAGTCATGTCCCCCGACACATCAGGACCAGTTCAAAGACATGTCCCCCGACACGTCAGGACCAGTTCAAAGTCATGTCCCCCGACACGTCAGGACCAGTTCAGTCATGTCCCCCGACACGTCAGGACCAGTTCAAAGTCATGTCCCCCGACACGTCAGGACCAAAGTCAAACCATCAAACAAACTATTTCTG
>CM069300.1:225000-282500 GCA_035609425.1 Epinephelus awoara
ATCCCTCCTCAGTTGCTCTTCCTGAGGTTTCTAACCATTTTTCTCCGTTAAAGGGTTTTTTTGGGAGTTTTTCCTGATCAGCTGTGAGGGTCCAAAGGACAGAGGGATGTCGTATACTGTAAAGCCCTGCGAGGCAAACTGTGATTTGTGATATTGGGCTTTATAAATAAAATTGATTGATTGATGACACCCTCAGTATATCACACAAACACAGGTGTTTCCTATTTATGTTAACAGCTGATATATTTAATGAACTGACTGAAGTCTTCATCATGTGACTCTCCTCCTCTTCCTCCTGCAGGGAAGATTGACATGGTGAAGTCAAAGTGGGGTCTGGCTCTGGCCGCTGTGGTCACCGTCCTCAGCTCTCTGCTCATGTCTGTGGGACTCTGCACACTGTTTGGACTCACGCCGACGCTCAACGGAGGGTACGGACGCTTCTCAGACCTTAGTCTGGTTTGGTTTGTTAGCAGGACTCTTAGGACAGGGCTGAGGGATGAGGACAGGGCTGAGGGACGTCTGAGGGACAGGGCTGAGGGACGGGGACAGGGCTGAGGGACAGGGACATGGCTGAGAGATGTCTGAAGGACAATAAGTAAGTAAATCTTTATTTATACAGCACCTTTCACAGCTAGAAGTCACAAATTGCTTCACAATAAATATACAAACAGTTAAATTAATAGAAAACACAGCAAGTACAAACAGCAAAAGATACAGTGCAACCTAAACAACAGTCCAACAACAGTGCCCAAAAAGGTGTGTCTTCAATTGCATCTTCAAAATATGGACAGAGGCTAAGGATCTCAGGCCCAAGGGCAAGGACTCCCAAAGCTTTGGGGCCACGGTCACCTTGAGTTTTCATCCTTGTCCAAGGCACAGCCAGGAGCCCCTGGTTAGAAGACCTCAGTGACCGGTTTGGGATGTAAGGGTTGAGGATCTCGCAGGTGTAAGCGGGGGCTACTTTGTGGAGTTACTGTTATTTTGAAATCTAAAGTGAACAGGAAGCCAGTGCAGGGGTGCCAGGATGAGGGTGATATGGCAAGACCTATGTGACCGAGTGAGCAACCTGGCAGCATTTTGGACAAGTTGTAAACAGTCCAAAGATGTTTTACTGAGGCAGGTGAATAGTGGATTGCAGCAGTCAAGCCAGGATGAAATAAATGCATGGATGGCCATCTCTAGTTCTGAGTGTGAGATGATGGACCTGAGTTTTGCAAGGTTTCTGAGGTGGAAGACGCATGAGCGGGACAGGGACTTGACATGTTTGTTAAACAGCATGTTTTGGTCAAAAATGACCCCAAGGTTCCTGAGGTCAGACCTGTTACATGCCAATGACCCCATGTAGTTGACCACCTTAGAGACCATAGAGTCATCCGCAGTAATAAGAACCTCAGTCTTGTCTGCGTTTAGTTGGAGGAAGTTGTTGGCCATCCAGTTCTTGATAGCAGACAGACATTCATGGGAGTGAGTTGATTTCGTCTGTTGACAGGTATAGTTGGATGTCATCTGCATAACAATGATAGGAAACGTCTTTGAAATTACTGATGATACGACCAAGAGGAAGCACATACAGGGAGAACAGTATAGGGGCCAGAACAGAACCCTGAGGCAGGCCACATGACAGTGGGGCGGGGTCAGACACAAAAGGGGTAACAGCTACTGAGAAGCTTCTCTCACTGAGGTAGGAGGCGAACCACTTCAGGGCACTCCCCAAGACACCCACCCACTTACTGAGCCTGTCGAGCATGATATGGTGGTCTACAGTATCAAATGCACTCAGGTCTAACCCCGGATTTCCAATGGATGCGTGTCCGTTGCGGTACGGCAGCGCTGGTTATCCGCTGCGTGCTCCGCCGTCCGTCAATACCCACCGGCTGCGTTTGCTGTGCGAAGCGGTGCAGCTCCGCCGGAAGACATCTCGGTGCACTGCCATGATGAATATCTCCTCGTCCATGGTGTCAACGGGGTGAAATGACGTCTAAAAACCTCTGACCTGTTGACTTCAGGCCTGCCTCTGCCCATTATGTAGTTTTCAAGGTGTAGTGCAGGGAAATATGATCCGCCGTGAACACTGTGTATCTTATTTTGAAAATTAACCGGATGTTTTATTGTATTTCTCTGCACGACTTCCTGCCCCGCACGATCTGCTCTGTGCTGAATTGCTGCGTTGTGCTCCGGCGTCCGGCAAAAATAGAAGTCCTGCGTATCTGTTGCGGAGGGCTCCGGAGTGCCGGAGCTGAGACGGAGCCGGAACGCAGCACTGCCGGAGCCGGTGGAAACACACACATTGACGACAATTGAATCTAATTGGCTCCGTTGCCGTGCCGGAGCGGAGACACAACCAATACGCATCTGGTGGAAATTGGGGGTAATAGCACCAGTACGGAGCATTTGCCTACATCGGCAGCCATCATGATCATTAGACACTCTGAGGAGGGCTGTTTCTTTGGAGTGCTGCTGCTGGAAACCAGACTGGAATTTATCTAACAGACCTTGGGTGGTCAAGAAGGAGATAAGTTGGTTTGCTACTACTTTCTCAAGGATTTTAGATCTAAACAGCAGTTTGGAGATGGGTCTGTAGTTTTTGGGTATGGAGGGGTCAAAGCTTGGCTTTCTGAGAAGTGGCTTCACAGTAGCCTGTTTGAAAAATGATGGAACACAGCCTGATTTCAGGGAGGTATTAATGATGGAGACCAAGCTGGGGCCCACAGAGCTAAAAACCTCTTTCAGCAAGGACGTTGGTAAGATGTCTAGTGGAGTGGAGGAGGATTTCATGGTGCTCACTAGCTCAGTCAGATCCTGCAGAGTGATAGAGGAGAAACTGCTGAATGAAGCCAGCCTGGATGGATAGGTTGGAGGGGGTGATACTAGCCCTAACAGCAACAACCTCATTCACAAAAAAGACAGAAAGTTATTACAATCCTGATTGGAAGAAACGGGGACTGAGGGGAGTGGAGGACTGATAATGTTATTAATAGTCTGGAATAAGACTCTGGGGTTTAGCCAGCTGGAAGTGATCAGGTTAGCAAAATAAGCAACCCTTGCATTCTTAATCAGCGCATTGAGCTCTGTTAACCAGGGTTTTTCCTGGCTCAAATTGGGGCAGAGGTGGTACCATCCTGACCATGCGCAATGACATGCATGTATTCTGTAAATTCAACTGACTCACTTTTTTTTTTAAAGGCAACATACTGTAAGTTAAGAGTTCCAATAAGAATATGACTATTATCATGTTAAAGCATTCATTTATTAAAACTACTGTACATACATATGTGACAGGTCACTTTTCTCCGCTAATGCAGCCCCACACTACCATGGCTTCATACATGACAGGTGATAGTCAGGTGGATCACAAAGGGTTTTATTCCTCCTGCAACACAGCAGACAACAGCAGTGGCATGGATTACAGCAGTCGGTCTCGGGACAATATGGATCATATCAAGATCCTCTCGCCTCTGTGCACAGCACAGTAAACAAAAAAAGAAAATAACCAATACTGGTTATATAAAACAAACAAAAATATTACAGTGATCGTATAGTGTATATCGGTCTATAAAACATACAAAACCCCCACATAATCCATTATATGGCTTTAAACTGAAGAACACATTCTCAACATTTACCACGAGGTAAAGACAAAAATAATTCAGATGTGGCATTCACACTAAATCCAAAGCTCGAAACATTTAACTGGATGTATAAAGAAAAAACAGTGCACATTGGCATAATTTTCCCATAAATCATCATGAAAATAATATAAAAATGTACAGTGCATTACCTGCAACACAGCAGACAACAGCAGTGGCATGGGTTACAGCAGTCGGTCTTGGGACAATATGGATCTGAACACGTGAAATCACAGTAACATTCATGCTAGGTTAGCTTCACTAACAACGTCTCCAAACAACATGTTATGCGCTACAAATCATAGTATTGCTCAACCCAGCTGGCATAAAACACAACGAAAATTATACACAGTAAGACAAAACGTATGAAACACCGCAGAAAATCAATAATTGTCTCGGACCGTGCGAGAGCCCGTCTTACCATATCAAGATCCTCTCGCCTCTGTGTCGTTCCCACGCCCCCCGCTACGCCAGTAGGTGGCGGTGTTGCGACTGTTTTGCCATAATTTAATATGGACACATCTACTCCGTTACACATACATAAATCAGGTGCCAACTTTAAACTAAAAACCATCAAAATAAGCACAGCCTAAGCGCTTGCATAAGAGAATGATGGGCTCATAGCTTGTGTGGTGGGGCCACTTTTGCTTGAGACACTCATAGATGATTTTGAAGCAGCCTTCAAGCGCCCTGTGGTCCATGTCCACCTGTGCTGCAATAGCACGCTGCAGTGTCCTCCCTAAAAAAAAAACCCAACCAATTATTTTTTAAACTATCTATCTAAACTATATTATTTTAGTTTTTGTAACTTTATTAGTTGAGTGTTTTAGGGTACTGCCATCTTTAATATGCTTCTCCTTCTCTTCTGCTGCTTTGTGAATGGCTGTCACCTCATGTCTTTTTAATGTGTCCAGCCTGTAGTTGGTTGATGGCTGTCTCACTAGGGAGGCAGCGATTGCCTGCTGTGTGGGAGCACAGTGCTTTTGGCATAAATAACAGTGCATGCCTTCCTCAGTATGCCTGAGCCAGGTAAATTGATTCAGCCACTGCTTGTCAAAGCCACTGGCTCTGTGTTTTTGAGAAGATCTGGAAAGAGGAATAAAAAATAGTGTTTCAATCACTTACACGTTGATTTTGCGTTGTTATGCTCCTAATTGGATACGTATTTAAAAACCCTCGCCTCGCCGACTCGTCCTGTCCTGCATTCTGACCCTCGCTATCACCAGTCCCTTGTGAACTGCTTTCAGACCTGACACAAATTTCCACATGTTGTCACCACCATGAATTATTACATTTTAGCTACCTGTTACATTAATTTCTCTGCTCTGTTTCACCTGGACTCTTGACTTTCCTCCTCGCAAGGTCGCTTTTTAAAGTAGTGGCTGATTTTGCCTGCCATATCTGCAATGCTAAAAATCATAAACGTTACTTTGACACGGAGGAAACTTTTTTTTAAAATAAACACGACATGCTTGGATGCAAAAAAACAAGCAATATTTACCTGTTTGTACCATCCGCCAGGGAAAATCAGGACGCCGATAGCACCAACTAGCGGGAAAAAAACTGGAAAAAACACAATTCGATCTGTTTCTTCTTCGGTAGTTGCTTCAGGCCTTCCCGTGCACTGCTGTTGATATAGCGCCTACCATAGTGCCATAGTGGCGCAACGCTGCAACTGCAGTTAAAATATGTAGCTGCTGCAGAGGGACATCAATCGCGCAATCAACACAGCTGGAGCTGCTGTGTTGAGCGATATCAATCGCTCTGGCTGGGGGCGGCACAAAATTAGCTGGAGGCGGCCGCCACACAATTTTGAACGCAGGAAAAACCCTGGTTAACAGATCTTTGAGATCGAGACGGTGGACCTGGAGTTTGGTGGTTTTCCAAAGCTGTTCTATTTTTTAACATTTGCGTTTGTGGCTGCGGATCTGGTTACTTACCCAGGGAGAGGAGTTTATAGGTCTGAGGGTATGGGTGACTGTGGGGGCTATTTCATCTAAAATTGTGGAGCAGTGGGAGTTGAAAGCATGAACGAGAGAATCTATGTCTGCATGAGGTGACTAAGCTTGGCCTGCACGGCAGTCAAAAGCAGCAGAAAATTTTCCCGCCAAGAGACTGTTAAGGATGCGTGAACTTTTTGCTTGCTTCCCTGGTGAAACATCAGCATCAAGGCATAGATTGAATAGAACACTTTTGTGGTCAGTTACAAGCAAATCCTCAGTACTAACATCCGTGACATTCAAACCAAAAGTGAAAACTAAATCCAGAGTGTTACCCTTAATGTGCGTGGGACCAGATATATGCTGGTTCAGGTTAAATGACTCTGTGATATTTAGAAAGTTTGCAGCAAAGCTGTTAGTGTTATCATTTACATGTATGTTAAAGTCACCAGCCAGGAGGATTCTTTCATAATGAATAATAGATTATAAAAACTCACTAAAATCAGACAAAAGCACCATTTATGCCTGGGGGGCGATAAATTACACAACAATAAAATCGGTTGGAGCTACCAATTTCGGTCATCAAAATGTTGAAAAAGATCCAGTGCTCAACTTGCGGGTAGTAAAACAGTCTCTGTGGACTATGGCTAGCCCCCCACCACGGCCCGAGGCCAGTGGGGCACAGGAGAAGGAGTAGTTTGGAGGACAAAGTTCAATCATTGAAACAGATTCCTGCTCTTTCTGCCAGGTCTCTGTTATCAGCAGGCAGTCCAAACCTTTGGCAACAAAGAAATCATTCAAAATGAATGATTTATTGGCTATTGATCAGGCGTTCAATAATGCGAAACAGATGCATGTGTGCATGTCAAGAGTAGCAGTGCTATTAATAGGGAATAAGTTCTGATAGCATCTGGGAATATTGTGAGGCTTCACTGGATACGGTCTATCGGTAATTAAAACAGGAATGTTTGTGGAAGGGAAGACGTAATCTGTGGAGGAAATATGGGAAGGGCCAGGTTCTGTAGGATGACTTAGATACGACCCAGAAACAGTGCTATTGCACTTGGAGCTATCTGTAGACATTAGTGGCAGTTGCAGTTGGCGTCTGTAGGTGGGTAGTTACGGGAGGCAGTACTCACAGAGCTCACATAGGGCATCGTAGAAGAAGAAGAAGAAAGTGCTGAGGAGGGAGTGTAGCATGTAAACAGTCACGCGTGTGTGTGTGCGCGCCATGCCATGTACAGTGTACTGTATGTTGGCTGCAATCATGCGGCTACCTAATTTACTCAGGTGCAGTCCGTCCTGCTGATAGAAAGAGGGGCGATTACAAAACAAGTTAAAGTTGTCGACAAAATTAAAACCAAGGGTACTGCAGGCATTCCGGATCCAAGAATGGAGGGAGAGGAGTTTGTTGTGGGAAGAGGCCCGCTAATGAAGATTGACTTCCCCCAGTCTTTCAGAGTGGTGAACAGACTGTTAATGTCCTTCTTCAGCAGTTCAGACTGACACCGGACAACATCATTCGTACCGAGGTACAAAATGACGCGTTTGATGGAAAAGAAAAGATTTGAGGAAATCTGGGAGTTTGTCTATGATTTTTGAGACTGTGGCTCCTGGAAAACAGTAAGTGATGGCGTTAAAAAAGCGGATATTTCTCATTGTGGAGTCCCCCACTATGGCAGTAGTTGGGGAGAACAATTGACCAGGAGGGGGAGGCGAGGCCCGTTGCTCCATGGGGGGTGCCAGTGAAGAGTGTGGTGGAGACACAATTGTGGCTGCAGGCTTGGCAGGGAAGTCCACTGGAACTGAGGAAGCCGGCCAGGATGTAATAGAGTAGTGTGTGGTGACATAGTAAGCTTGTTGTATTAGTCGGGAGGCTACTTTCTCTAGCTTTTAGCGGTTCTTTTGAGCCGCAAATGGAACCTTACACGCGAAGACTCCAAAAGGAGTCTGCCGTGGTGTGTAGTCACAGATCAGGCAAAGATTTACGTCCTGCAGAAAGCAACACTTACCGGCGTGGGCCCAAAGACTGCGTCCGTTGAGGTGAATGAATGTCCAAAATCCAGGTAGCGGCAGTCGCTCCGATGTGCAGAAAGCAACAGGAAGGGTATTAAAGTGGCATCAGGGGTGGCCGATGTGTTAACGGAGGATTCTCACTCTCATGCTGGCAGTATCATGGTCAGTAATCTTTAGACAGAGAAAAGGAGTTTGTTGCTAAAAGTTAGTGAAACGCTAACTTATTTCGGGGTGGGCTGTGTCAGTACTGGTCGCACAGATGTCCTAAAAACTCGAAATCCGCCAAACAAGTACACACGATCAGCCCTCTGGACAGAATACACACATCAAACATATAGAATTTAAAACGTAGATCATTCAAAGTAGCATAAAACTGGAAATAAAGGTTATATCTGAGAGCCAAAGTGATGGAGGATGCCAGAGAGCAGTAACGCCTGACTTCCGGTTCCTGGTGTGTGTTGAGGAGGTAGCAAGCAAACTGGCCTGAGGGACAGGGACAGGGCTGAAGAAGTTTGGAGGAAATGATGTAACCTTTAGTTCAGAGTCCAGAGAGTTAACAACAGTCTGTAAACGTGTGGTGGAAATCTGTAAAGGTCATTTCATGTTCCTCATATGGACGCAGCACGCTATTGGCTGATATTGGCCTCGTTAACGTCCCTCAGCCTATCAGCAGATATGATGACATCACATCAGGTGAGGAAGAGGACGGTGAGGCTCTGACAGCTGGACGCCAGCAGGGACACGTCATGTCATATACAGTGACTCAGGACAGTGATCCGTGAACACAGCTCTGACGTCACGTCTCTGTGAGTCTGACATGATGAATGTCTTCACTGTGCTCACTGTCCCAACCTCTGATGAAGTCCCGGCCCCGCAGGCTCGGGCTCGGGCAGAGAATCTAAGCTCTACCCCTGATGGTTCACCTGTTGGGTTGCCTTATGGGTCACCTAATAGGTCGGCTGATGTGTCACCTGATGGGTCATGTGATCAGCTCCTATGTAGACACATCTGATTTCAGTCAGAGACTTGTCCTCACCTGAGACCGTCTCTGATCAGGACCTGTGGAGTCCAGACTGTCTCATGTGTCTATGGAGACATGTCTCACCATCATGTCCAGCATGTCCCCTCAGTTCTCAGCTCACTTCCTAATGTCTATCTCTCTGTCCATCCATCTGTCTGTCTGCAGAGAGATCTTTCCGTACTTGGTGGTCGTCATAGGTCTGGAGAACGTCCTGGTCCTCACCAAGTCTGTGGTGTCCACGCCTGTTGACCTGGAGGTCAAACTACGCATCGCTCAGGGTGAGAGGACACACAGAGGACACACATAGGACACACATAGCACTCAGAGCACCACCTGTACAGTTATAAATCTGATGATGTGTGTGTCATTCACTTGTTTATGTTGTGTTTGTCCTGCAGGTCTCAGTAATGAGAGCTGGTCCATCATGAAGAACATGGCCACCGAACTCTGCATCATCCTCATCGGATACTTCACCCTGGTCCCTGCTATCCAGGTAACACACCCAGTCTTCACGTGTTCATACATCATGTGTTTATACACCGAACTTCATGTGTTCATACATCATGTGTTCATCACTGAGACATCTGTGTGCAATATTATTTGTGAAAGTTCAGTGCAATCTGATGGTTAATCCAGACACCACAGTAATATGTAGTCTATTGATGTACATTGACGTATGTAAATTGTATGTTTGTGATTGAATGTGTTTACAGCCACCAGGCACTGAATGTCCAACACAAATGTCCTCCTTGAGGACAATAAAGTTTATTCTGATTCTGACTTTGACGACATGTGTTCATCAACATGATGATCGTCCAACTGTCAACACACTCTGTCCAAAAAAACTGCAAGAACTATGACGTTTCTCATCATAACAAACTGTAGCATGTTAGCAGTTAGCACACTGTTATTTTAATGCAGTCAGAGATGCTAACCTGTCTAGCATGTTAGCAGTTAGCACAGTTATTATACTGCAGTCAAGACTTCAAGAGAAGGCTGGGACACGGGGTCATACATGGGGTGATTGCACATGCACAGTTAAACTTGAGCTGCGATGCTGGAGGGTGACAGCAGGGGCACTAGATAAAAAGCACAGGATCCACTCAGGTGATCAAGGAGTGTGCTTGGTACGGTCTGCTTGGACTTTTGGACGGCGGCTGCCTGAAGTTGTCGGATTTGCATGTCTGTCATTAACTAATGCCTCTGGTAAAGAACTAGGGCTGTTGTCATTGGTTTTGATTCTGAGAATCATCCTTCAGTGTTACACCAGATATTATCACAATATATTTTGCTGTTAAGTCAGAGCACAGATTATCAGTTTTGCCATAATAGTTAAATTCTATTGCAAAAACAAACATTTTCAAATCATTCATAAATTCCCAAATGTAACAAAAAATACGAATTGACCATGAAACAAACATCCCCCTTATTCCGCGGTCTCACGCCATCAATCAATCAATCAATTTTATTTATAAAGCCCAATATCACAAATACAATTTGCCTCACAGGGCTTTACAGCATACGACATCCCTCTGTCCTTTAGACCCTCACAGCGGATAAGGAAAAACTCCCCAAAAAAAAACCTTTACCGGGGAAAAAAAAAGGTAGAAACCTCAGGAAGAGCAACTGAGGAGGGATCCGTCTTCCAGGGCGGACAGACGTGCAATAGATGTCGTACAGAACAGATCAGCATAATAAATTAACAGTAATATGTATGACACAATGAGAGAGAGAGAGAGCGATAGAGAGAGAGACAGAGAGAGAGAGAGAGATGCAGGACATCCTCGGTAATGACAGTAGCTTACAACAACATTAATGAAAGTAATAATATTGTTGTTATAGTTCTGGCTACTGTGGTACAATATGTTGAAAGTATATATTAATATCTGGCAGTATACATGTATGATAATAGTCATATGTGTATAATAACAGTAGAAGAATGACTAATCATTAATGATGGCAGCAGCAGCAGCAGGAGGCATCTGGCAGGACCACGGCAGCAGCACAACCACACACGTCACACTATCCAGGCACCGCTGCAGTACGAGTTAACCTGAGAGACAGTGGAGCACAAAGGCTCCGGAGAAGAAGCCGAGTTAGTGACATCCAGAATGGCCGAGTTAGCAAGATGCAGTAATAGGATACGAGAGAGAGAGAAGGTGCCCGGTGTATTATAGGTGGTCCTCCGGCAGACTAGGCCTAAGTCAGCCTAACCAGGGCCTGGTACAAGGCAAGCCATCTACTGACCCTTTCAGGAAGTGCAGACCAGATTTTACTGCACATGTGCAAGCCCCCCATGTTTGACCCCGTGTCCCAGCCTTTTCTTGAATAGTCTTGACTGCAGTCAGACATGCTAACCTGTGTAGCATGTTAGCAGTTAGCACACTGTTGTTATACTGCAGTCAGAGATGCTAACCTGTGTAACATGCTAGCAGTTAGCACACTGTTATTATACTGCAGTCAGAGATGCTAACCTGTGTAGCATGTTAGCAGTTAGCACACTGTTATTATACTATAGACAGAGATGCTAACCTGTGTAGCATGTTAGCAGTTTGCACACTGTTATTAAACTGTAGATAGAGATGCTAACCTGTGTAGCATGTTAGCAGTTAGCACACTGTTATTATACTATAGACAGAGATGCTGACCTGTGTAGCATGATAGCAGTTAGCACATTGTGATTATACTGTAGATAGAGATGCTAACCTTTGTAGCATGTTAGCAGGGACAGATGCTAGCAGATTTAGCATGTTAGCAGGAACAGGTGCTAACAGATTTAGCATGATGCTAACCAATGCTGTGTGTGTCTAACAGGAGTTCTGCCTGTTCGCCGTGGTCGGTCTGGTCTCTGACTTCTTCCTACAAATGTTCTTCTTCACCACAGTTCTGTCGATCGACATCAGACGGATGGAGGTGAGCACACACACACTCACGCGCACATACACACAGCTCAGATAAAGAGCACATGTTAGATGTAACATATGTGATTAATAAAACTGTCAATCATGTTGGTCATCATCTCATTTTTTTTACCCCCCCGACCCTTGCGTCGAAACCTTTCCGTTCACTCTTTCTCAGCTGGCTGATTTGAACCGCCGCCTGCCAGCTGAAGCAGGACTTCCACCGCCCAAGCCCGGTCCGCTGCGTCCACGTGAGGTGCCCCCTCCCCCGCGGCCCTCCCCCCACACCATTACTCTGCAGACCCCCACCTTCAGGAACCTGAGGCTCCCCAAGAGGCTGCGTGTCGTCTACTTCCTGGCACGCACACGCCTCGCTCAGCGCATCATCATGGTGAGATGCCGTGACCTCACTGTGTGTGTATAGTGTGTGTCCTGTACAGTGTGTGTGTTTGTTGTGACAGCAGGTGGAGGAGTGATGAGCGACACCTGATGATGTAACAGTGTAATGTCATGTGTGATGAGATGAATGAAAATATGAACATAAAGGAACACACCGTTCTTCGCCCTCTGATGACTTGCGTGTTTCAGGTTGGCACAGTGATCTGGATCGGCATCCTGGTCTACACCGACCCTGCAGGAATACGCACCTACCTGGCAGCACAGGTGTCTGAGCAAAACCCTCTGGGAGATCCTGGGGGAGGCAGCCTGCCTTCTCACCTGGGCGTGGCCCCCGTCTTCCGTGGAGGCGATCCTACCAGCACCCTTAGCATCCACCCTGCACCGGATCCGACCCCCTTACCTGAGAACCAATCACAGGGCCACCACAGCGCTGCCAGGGCAGGGCCCCTCCCCCAGGCCCCGCCCCCTGCGGTGCCTCAGATTACCTGGGGAGCCGAGGATGAGGAGGGCTGGAGGAGGCTGTCCTTCAGACACTGGCCATCACTCTTCAGTTACTACAACATCACGTTAGCCAAAAGGTGAGCTGAACCTGAGTCCATTTGTCCGAGTTCATCACGCCACTGATGTTAGATGTGAGCTGTCGCCCTCAGAGATAGATATCAGGGGCAGGGCAGCGTGCATGCTGACTCCTGTTGTCATAGACTGGCTCTGGAGACATGGAGCATCTGACTTACCTGTAACCTCTAACAAACCACTTACTAATCACTAACTAACCTCTAACTAACCATTAACTAATCACCAACTAACCACTATCTAACCTAACTGACCTCCAACTAACCACTAACTAGCCTGTAACTAATTAACCTCTAACTAACCACTATCGAAGCACTAGCTAGCCTCTAACTAACCACTAATTAGTCTCTAACTAACCACTAACTACCTTCTAACTAATCACTAATTTACCTCTTACTAACCTCTATCTAACCCCCAACTAGCCTCTAACTAACCGCTAATTAAACTTTAACTAACCACTATCTAACCACTAACTAGCCTCTAACTAACCTCTATTTAACCACTAACTAGCCTCTAACTAACCTGTAACTAACCACTAACTAACCTCTAACTAACCACTAACTTAACTCTGACAAACCACTATCTAACCCCCAGCTAGCCTCTAACTAACCACTAACCTCTAAATAACCACTAACTAGCCTCTAACTAACCACTAACTAACCTCTGACTAACCACTATCTAACCCCCAACTAGCCTCTAACTAACCTCTGACTAACCACTATCTAACCCCCAACTAGTCTCTAACTAACCACTAACTAACCTCTAACTAACAGCTTATTTATGAATGAATAAAAACACTGTTAGCTAGTGTTAGCTCCCTTCAGCGGTTAACAGTGTGATGAACTGGGGAGCAGAGAAAAGAGCTGGTTAACTGTGTAATGGTTAACCATTAAAACAGGCTTTAGATAAAGATGGCCGACGTGTCTCCACTTTCTCCCACTGTAGAATATCCCTGTAAGGTTGCCGCCATCCTGCCCTGGTGACATCACTTCAGCCTGTGCAGGTGTGTGGGTGGGACCTTGACACCAAAGCTCCACCCACCTGCCCAACCCAATCAATCAATGGTCAAGCCACAACCCCTTTTGTATTTATTAGTGATCAGAAAAACAAACACAAACATCAAGAATGACCTGCAGCAACAGGAAATGTCTGAAGTCCGGTGAAAAAAATATAATGTTCCTGCTGATCTGTGGTCATGTTGTCAGGTGTTTGTAACGTCTGTGAACATGATGACTGTCATCTTGTTTCAGGTACATCAGCATCCTGCCTGTCATTCCCGTCACCGTTCACCTGAGTCCTCAGGAGGCCATCGAGACGCGTCACCCTCAGGACACCAGACACCCGCCTCCATCCATTCCCAAAGTCTCTGCAGACCTCCAGACGGACCTCACACTCTACAAGTCAGTATGCACGCACATCCCTCAGGACAGGAAGTGAATTTGTTTGTCTGAGATAAAGACCAGACTGACATGTGTCATCATTAGTGTCCTCAGCAAGGAGATGTCTCTCCACCAGGCTGTGGTTGAACTTAAAGGCCAAAACAAACCGGCGGCGTACGTTGTGCGTCAAAACAGCCGCCCCCATTATTTTCTATTTACAAACCCACACCAGCGGCGTCTTGACACGCTTTACGCTATTGTCCTATTTTTCCAGCATTGCCGCCCTTGAAAAAGCGCTATTTTGTACTGCCCAGCAAGCGGACTGAAGTGTGCAATAGAAATCCGGTTGACGCCCCGCAGTGCAACGCTTTTAGTGTGTGTTACAGGCGGCACTTGACTCGCGTCAATGACACCGCCGTCATATGACGCCGCCGGTGTGTTTTGGCCTTAACACTGAAATATTTAGTTTAAGTGTGTTTACGTGGAGGTGGAGCAGTGAAGTAGATCTGAGTTTGGAGGTCTGAGGGTGGGGATCTGAGTGTTGCTGTGAGACACTGACGACCCTTGACCTTCGAGGTCAGCCTGCTGGTGGATCAGAGGATTAAATGTTTGGAGCAGTGTATCGACCTCATCACTGTGATGTCACGCTGACAACAACAGCTGGGTAGAAAACAGGAAGTATGTCACAGTTTTAGAGAGTATGTATTGTTACTTTCAGGTGTAACATGTAACATGTTACAGACGGTGGTCTGACCCGTCTGTTGTCTCTGCTGTCATTAATTTAGTTGTAGTAACAGACCAAGGTCCGACCCGTCTGTCGTCTCTGCTGTCATTAATTTAGTTGTAGTAACAGACCAAGGTCCAACCCGTCTGTCGTCTCTGCTGTCATTAATTTATTTATAGTTACAGACGATGGTCCGACCTGTCTGTCGTCTCTGCTGTCATTAATTTATTTATAGTTACAGATGATGGTCCAACCCTTCTGTAAAAATCAGCATCAGTATATTTATACCAACACCTCAGTCAGTCAGTCAATCAATCAATCAATCAATCAATCAATTTTATTTATAAAGCCCAATATCACAAATCACAGTTTGCCTCACAGGGCTTTACAGCATACGGCATCCCTCTGTCCTTTGGACCCTCACAGCTGATCAGGAAAAACTCCCCCAAAAAAACTCTTTAACGGGAAAAAAAAATGGTAGAAACCTCAGGAAGAGCAACTGAGGAGGGATCCCTCTTCCAGGACGGACAGACATGCAATAGATGTCGTACAGAACAGATCAGCATGATAAATCAACAGTAATCCGTATAACACAATGAGACAGAAAGAGAGAGAGACAGAGACAGAGAGAGATGCAGGACAGACGGTAATGACAGTAGCTTACAACAACATTAATGAAAGTAATAATATTAGTATTAATAATATATTACTATCTGATAGTGTACATATGTGACAATAATCATATGTTTATAATAACAGTAGAAGTATGACTAATGATAACAGCAGCAGCAGGAGGCATCTGGCAGGACCACGGCAGCAGCACAACCACACACGTCACACTATCCAGGCACCGCTGCAATACGGGTTAACCGATGAAGAAATCACTGCGGTCAATTCTTGAAGAGAAATTGGGGAGAAGCGATCTAAATATATATTAGGTCTTACAGCTGTGTTTGAGGTTAGATAGGTACTATTTGAGGACAGGAGGTCATGGATTTTGCCTCTGATAGTTATAATTTTGTCGTTAAAAAAGCCCATAAAATCATTACTGCTAAGGGCTAAAGGAATACAAGGTTCAATAGAGCTGTGACTCTCAGTCAGCCTGGCTACAGTGCTGAAAAGAAACCTGGGGTTATTCTTGTTTTCTTCTATTAATGCTGAGTAATAGTTTGCTCTGGCATTGCGGAGGCCCTCTTATTCGGTTTTGAGACTGTCTGCACAGATTAAGCGAGATTCTTCCAGTTTGGTTAATCGCCAATTCTTTTAGAATTTTCGCGATATTTGTTTTAACTTACGGGTTTGAGAGTTATACCAAGGAGCAAACCTTCTTTGCTTTGTTTACTTCTTTTTAAGAGGAGCTACAGAGTCGAGTGTTCGCAGCGAGCCTACGGCGCTATCGACAAGATGATCAATTCGGGAGAGGTTAAAGTCGGCACGGGAAACCTCTGTTATTGAAGGACTTGGTATTGAATTTAACGACGGAGTAATCATTTCCTTAAATTTTGCGACAGCACTGTCTGATAAACATCTAGTATAGTAACTGTTGCTGAGTGGCGTGTAATCGAGTAAAAAGAAATCAAAAGTAATCAAATAATAATTATATGTGGGTGTAACAGGCTCTTTCATACAGACACTCCTCCAGGGAGACATCCAAACAGTATCTTTCCTATAGACACTCCTCCAGGGAGACATCCAAACAGGCTCTAATCACCTTCTCCTTACACAACAGCCTCTGAATAAACTGGGCCTCAACCTCCACCACTTCATTCACTAAAGGACACGCCATGTTTCTACTTCCTGCTACATGCTCAGCCTCAGGCTGAGATGAAGCAAACCTGTGACTCAGCAGGTCAGCTTCACAGAGTATGTTGCCATAGTAACTGACTCAGGGTTACACTGGTCTTTCTGAAACAGGTCCAGTTTGTTTGTTTAACAGTGTAATTTTGTCTTCATGGTGCTGATAACTGTCCACAGAAGCATTAGGTTTTTGGGTCCACCTGTCCACCTGTCCATCTGTCCATCTGTCCCATTCTCCTGATGTCTCAACATGTTGAGGGCGTTTCCTAGATGCTGCAGAAAATAATTGTTGACCAGTAATACTGTTATGTGTTTGACTCCGCCCCTCCATCCAGGGTGGCAGCGCTAGGCCTGGCGGCAGGCGTCCTGCTGGTTCTGCTCCTCTTCTGTCTCTACCGGGTCCTCTGCCCACGAAACTATGGCCAGAATGGTGTCACTCATGGGCGCCGACGCAGAGGGGACCTGCCCTGTGATGACTACGGCTACTCGCCACCCGTCAGCGAGATCTCACCCCTGCTGCTGAGGGGCCACAGTATGGTGAGACACAACACGTAAACGAAAACACAGAGACAGATCATTTAATCTGATGGCCAGCAGTCACAATGGACATACAGTAGGACGACGGGACGCCACGGGAGGACTGTGGGGAGGGGGAGATTAAAGATAGCGGCCCTGTTCAGAGTCCTGACTGTCAGATGTGACTCGGAGACATGAGACACACACTATGACAATTCAGTGTCACAAGGTGTCTCTGATGTCCGTCCACAGTAAACATCCAATAATCTGATTAGAAACCAGAGAGAGAAAAACCTGCAGCTCTGTCAGGTAGCTCCGCCCACCTGCTGCTGACATCACAGCAGACCATAGAGTCAGGAACAGTGTCAACAACAGACAGAAGAAGAACGGCCTCATGTGTTCATCAGTGACAGCTGTGAACACATGATGGAGTTTAAAGCTGCAGCAGGTGAAAACGTCCAAAACTTTATCATGTCCACACACAGAGGACACATCAGGCTTTCTGTCAGACAGACAGAGAACTGGACAGACAGTCAGCTCAGTGACACTCATTCACGCGTTCATTCATTCACTAATTCACTCATTCACCTGACTTCAGTCACACAGTCATGTTTCCTGCAGGCTTCCTGTCCATGTGGCAGAACAACAACAGACTGTGTCTGTGTGTCTCTGTGTGTCTCTGTGTCTCTGTGTGTCTCTGTGTGTTTCTGTGTCTCTGTGTGTTTCTGTGTGTTTCTGTGTCTCTCTGTGTGTTTCTGTGTCTTTCTGTGTCTCTCTGTGTGTCTCTGTGTGTTTCTGTGTCTCTGTGTGTTTCTGTGTCTCTCTGTGTGTCTCTCTGTGTGTCTCTCTGTGTGTGTCTCTGTGTGTGTCTCTGTGTGTCTCTGTGTGTCTCTGTGTGTCTCTCAGGACATCAAGTGTTTGGCCAGTGACGGGATGCTGCTAGCAAGCTGTGTGTCTCTATGTCTCTGTGTGTCTCTATGTCTCTGTGTGTCTCTTTGTCTATGTGTCTGTGTGTCTCTATGTCTCTCTGTGTCTTTGTGTCTCTATGTCTCTGTGTGTCTCTGTTTCTGTGTGTCTCTGTTTCTGTCTCTGTGTCTCTCTGTATGTCTCTGTATGTCTCTGTTTCTGTGTGTCTCTGTATGTCTCTGTCTCTGTGTGTCTGTGTGTCTCTATTTCTGTGTCTCTTTGTGTCTCTGTGTGTCTCTTTGTGTGTCTGTGTCTCTGTCCATGTGGTCCATGCTGTGTCTCTGTGTGTCTCTCAGGACATCGAGTGTTTGGCCAGTGACGGGATGCTGCTGGCGAGCTGCTGCCTGGCGGGACAGATTCGGGTGTGGGACGCCCAGACTGGAGACTGTTTGACCGTTATCCCGAACCACGGGTGAGACTGTCTCTGCATGGATCCATCTGTTGTTTGTTTTTGGTGGTTAATTGTCCCCAGCAGGGACCAGAGACTGAGGTCTGGGACTCTGGTCACAGGCAGTGTCATCAAATAGCCGACTTCTCACTGAGAGGAACAACGTCCTGAACCTAACAGAGTTTATTTGTCTTTAAAAGAAGCAGAGACAGTTAAGTTCAGTCTCAGAGTCTTCTGACAGAGACCGACGGAAACTGTCTCACATAGACCCAGAGAAAAGTTGTCCTCAGGCTCCGCCTCATTTTTAAAATCCAACTGCAGCTCCCAATATTTAAATTGGGTATTTTCCTTCATTATAAATCCTGATCCATATTCAGCTGAGTCCAGAGACAAGATACAGTAAAAGGTCGGGTCTCAATTAAAGGCCTGGTCTCCATTAAAGGCCTGGTCTCAATTAAAGGCCTGGTCTCCATTAAAGGCCTATTCTCAATTAAAGGCCTGACCTCAATTAGAGGCCTGATCTCCATTAGAGGTCTGGTCTCCATTAGAGGCCTGGTCTCAATTAGAGGCCTGGTCTCAATTAGAGGCCTGGTCTCCATTAGAGGCCTGGTCTTTATTAGAGGCCTGGTCTCCATTAGAGGTCTGGTCTCAATTAAAGGCCTATTCTCAATTAAAGGCCTGACCTCAATTAGAGGCCTGGTCTCCATTAGAGGTCTGGTCTCCATTAGAGGCCTGGTCTCAATTAGAGGCCTGGTCTCAATTAGAGGCCTGGTCTCCATTAGAGGCCTGGTCTTTATTAGAGGCCTGGTCTCCATTAGAGGTCTGGTCTCAATTAGAGGCCTGGTCTCAATTAGAGGCCTGGTCTCCATTAGAGGCCTGGTCCTGGTACCAAGCAGCAGTGTCTCTGGACTTAGCTGATCCCAGGTCAGAAAGATTTACAGGTCATGGTCTTTATTGTTGTACGCAGAGTCCAGAATCCTCTGGAGTCTGAGATCTGTATGAACATATCGAAACATCCTGCAGGGACATGAGACAGACTGATGTCTCTCTGATGTCTCCAACGTCTCTCCCACGTCTCTCTGATGTGTCTCTGATGTCTCTCCGACGTCTCTCTGATTTGTCTCTGATGTCTCTCTGATGTGTCTCTGATGTCTGCAATGTCTCTCTGATGTCTGCAATGTCTCTCTGATGTCTTTAATGTCTCTCTGGTGTCTGCAATGTCTCTCTGATGTCTGTAATGTCTTTCTGATGTGTCTCTGATGTGTCCCTGGTGTCTCTGACGTGTCCCTGGTGTCTCTCAGTAACCCTCAGTGTGATGTTTTGTCCTCAGGCTCAGACGCAGCAGCAGCAGTGGCTGCTGGGAGCAGCGTGACGGTTGGGACAGTGTGGGCGGAGCCACAGACTCTGAGTGTTTAGAAGCTCACAGCTCGTCCGTCACAGCTGACGTCCTCTCGGAGGAGGAGGGCTACCCTCTGAGACGTCGCTCCGCCCCTGCCCGCCCCACCCTGTTCACCGACCAGCCAGATCTCACACCGCTCATCGACACCAACTTTGCCTCCCAGCCCCCCTCCCACCTCTGCACCCCACCCAGAGAAGGCTTTGACTTTGGAGGTCTGGTGGAGCGCGCCTACATGGAGCACGAGCCCCCGTCACCCTCCACCTACCCATCTCCTTCCTCAGCCTCATCCTCGCCGGCATCAGGAGCTCTGCTCCAGAGGAGACCCAGCTCAGGGGACAGCGCCGCCTTCTTAAACCCCGACAGAGGCTGCACCGCGGGGACACAGGTCACGGCTGACTGGGAGAGCTCCGTGTGGGCCATGGAGCTGAGAGGGAACCTGATCGCTGCTGGGCGGAGCAGTGGCAAACTGGAGGTGTGTGTGTCTGTCTGTGTGTGTGTCTGTGTGTGTGTGTCTGTGAAAACAAAAGAATGAAAACAACATATTTAATCTTTATAAAGTTACAATAGTATTTCACAACATTGATCCTGTCACGTGTCACTCTGTGTGCGACACCTGAGCCACGCCTGTGACCTGTGAACATCCTGTCACCTGAGACACTCAGCTGGCTTAAAATTAAAGAAATATATTTCAATCAATCAGTCAACCAATTTTATTTTTAAAGCCTAATATCACAAATCACAATTTGCCTCACAGGGCTTTACAGCATACGACATCCCTCTGTCCTTTGGACCCTCACAGCTGATCAGGAAAAACTCCCCAAAAAACCCTTTAACAGGGAAAAAAATGGTAGAAAGCTGAGGAAGAGCAACTGAGGAGGGATCCCTCTTCCAGGACGGACAGACGTGCAATAGATGTCGTACAGAACAGATCAACATGATAAATTAACAGTAATCCGTATGACACAATGAGACAGAAAGAGAGAGAGATGCAGGACAGACGGTAATGACAGTAGCTTACAACAACATTAATTAAAGTAATAATATTATATTTATTTATTTAATTATAATTTATTCTTTTTAAATCTAAAAAAGTTTATCATTTAGGAGTTTTTTAAAAAATTAATTTGAATAATTTTTTAAAGAAAACATGACCTCCAAATTTTGGTGATGATTTTTAGCGATACATTTTGGCAAGTTTTCTTTAAAACATTTATCACAGCCAGAAACTGTAAAAACAGGAATTATATTTGGATTTTCAAAATTCTGACAGTCATTGAACACATTGTGTGAGACAAACACTTCCCTCAGAAAAAACACTCAAAACCAAATCTGAAGTTAAAATAATATTTAATCAGAATCACTTTATTTTACGTCTCAAACGAACGACAGGATTGAAAAACTGAGACCTTTTTTTTTAACATTAAAAATCTAATAAGTGATTTATGGTGGAGGGAAGGTTGTGAATTTGATGACTGTGTTTGTTTGGTTCCAGCTGTGGGACGCAGTCGAAGGATCGTTGCGCTGCATTAATGAAGATGGCATCTCTGGGATCACGGCTCTTGCCTTCCTCAACAACAGGTGACTGAAATACACACACACACACAGATTTATCGGTGTCAGATTTGATTAAGGTGGAGGTGTCGGAGTGTGTAAACCCCGCCCTCACACTTCATGTGACTCAGTGTGTGTCGTCCTCAGGATCGTGGCGGCTCGGCTGAACGGCTCTCTGGATTTCTTCACAGTGGAGATAAACAAACCCCTGGGTCTGGTTCAGTACAGAGGTGTGTGAGCCTCATCATCATCATCATCGTGATGTCATCACATCATATTTATTCACTCCTACAGCTCACAGTGTTAAAACCAGCTCAGTGACGTAGAAACGCGATGACATCACATACACTGTACAGAAACAATATTTCTGCCTCTTTATAACACACACAAAAACACACCGAACACACACTTTACACACTCAGCTTCATCACAGATAATCTATAAAAACACCTGATGAACTAATAAATAATCCGAAAATGAGCAGCAGTTTAATTAGTGATTTTCCAGCAGACACGCAGATCAGCTGCTTCGTTAACTGATGATGAACGAGACGTGTGATGACTTCTTGAGACACTTTTTATAGACACAACATTTATTGATCACATGTTGACTCACAGCCCGAAATGAACCCACTGAGGTCAGGATGCAACTTAACGCCGTCCGCCTTATCTGACAGGCACCCTCGGGCGAGGCAGCATGCCTCCGTCTCCCTGTTACAGCAGCGAGGACATCATCAGCTGCCAGCTCACGCGCTCTGTTCAGTGCGCCCACCAAAAGCCAATCACGGTGCTGCGAGCCGCCGCTGGGAGGGTTGTCACCGGGAGCCAGGACCACACTGTCCGGGTAACACACTAACGCGAACGTTTTAACATGCTTACACTAACATGTGATGGTTTTAACCCTCAGACCTGCAGCTTCAGTCATGAGTCACATTTAACACAGACCAGATTACACCACAGATACACACTTGATACTACACACACATGACACACAGATGACGTGCTCTGTGTGTGTGTGACTCAGGTGTACCGTCTGGAGGACTCGTGCTGTCTCTTCACGCTGCAGGGTCACTCTGGAGGAATCACAGCCATCTACATCGACCAGGTCAGTCAGACACTGCGTTACCATGGAAACACACCAGACCAAATATATTTCATATCTCACTTCCACATTAAACCGATAGTGTCTCAGGCCCCGCCTCCAGCCTCAGGTCCCGCCTCAAGCCCCGCTTCCATCAACCTGTAGTTAAAATCACATTTATCACAGATTCCTTATCAATAAATAACATTTAATATTTAACCATCCCTGAATGACATCATGCATGTTATTATTGTACAGTCCCTGCAGAAAAACGCGATTATGCGATTGCATAATTCAACACATAATCAGCCAAAGTCCACATATTTATGCGGGGGCTGCATTTTTTCAAAGACACCGCACTTTCGCCGCAAAAATCACCGATTTCCACGCAAAATGTGCAAAATATGCGGGGCTTGCATAATTTCATAATCCCCGCATTTTCATTGCAAAAAAGTCACATATATCCTAGCAGAAAGTTGAAAAATGTTGCGTTTACTTCACACAAGATCAGCCATTTTCCCCCTGTTGCCTTGGGAACGTTATGAAGTGACGTAATTACGCAACGTGAACGTCATTGAAAAGCTGCGATTTGGGTGTGTGATTTGGGAGGAAATGGACGTTGAGGGAGAGGGGATGGAGGATGAGGATGGCGAGTGATTGGCCAGTGTTAGAGGCTACGCAGTTATAGTTTTCACTTTCACAGTGGACTGTTGTAGTTTCATTCAGGAGTTGATACAACTTTGCAGTTGTAAGATGCACTTTTTTGTTACCAGTGGGTTAAATCACACTAGTTTCAAAAACCTGACAGTTGTAAGTATATTAGTAGTATGTAAATTGACGTTACAGTAAGAGATTGCAATTTGTGCACTGGAAGCACTTATTTTAACAGAAGATGTCTGTTTTGTATAGCTACCTCTGTAAAACAGGAAGTACACATTTTATTTTTTTATATTTTTTTAATTCATTTTCACAGAAGTTTTAGCATATTGTTTTTGTAAAGCTATAGAACTTGTTTGACTCAGCAATGTTTTGTTAGTGTGAGCCATGTGTTTTTAAGGTCTGAAATAAAACAAGTTGAGAACTTAAATATTCCCTGCACTTTCTGTGATGTAGTATGCTTGCTTATCATAGGAAGTAATTTGAAATGACTCTTTACATTAAGGCCTAGTGAGAACAGGGTGTTGGGGGAATCACGTTTTTTTCTCTTTTTCATCAAACCGCAGTTTTTGCAAGTTCCCGCAATTTTTGCAAGTTCCTGCAATTTCATCGCATAAAATAATAATGTATAAATACCCGGCATATTTCATCACATTTTTAAGAAAACGTGCCACATAATCAAGGATTTTTGCCCACAACAATCGCAAAAAAACTGCATTTTTCTGGAAGGACTGATTGCATGTTGATGATCATCAGAGCCTGAAGCAGCCGACTGATCAGATCTTTAACTCAGTGTCAGCTTTTAATCAGATTTAGTTTGATGTTGAAGCTTCTGTCTGATTGTTAATAAACCACTGTATCACTGAATCTCGCTGGTTTTATTTCCACCAGCTGACACAGGGTGACGAAAACCAAATAACGTGCTAGGGTTAGGATCGAATTTTAAATGTTAAATCAACATGGTATACTATGACATTTTTAAAAAGTGAACATACTATACTATATCTTTTTTTACGGACAAAAATCGACATGCTATACTATTACTTATCTTTTTTTAAATCGACATACTACACTATGACTTTATCTGCAGACAAAAATCAACATGCTATACTATGACATTTTATAAAAAAGTCGACATACGATACTATGACTTTTTTTCAAAATCAACACTCTATACTATGACTTTTTTAAAAGAAAATCGACATACGTTACTATGTCTTTTTTTAAATCAACATATACTATGACTTTTTAAAAAAAAATCGACATACTATACTATGATTTTTTTTGTATTTTTTGAAAAAAATTGACATACTATACTATGACTTTTTTGCAGACAAAAATCGACACACTTCACTATGACTTTTTTTTAAATTCTACTATGACTATTACACATATTATACTATGACTTTTTTTTTTTTTTTTTTAAAAAGTCGATATACTATACTATGACTTTTTTTTTTTTTAATCGACATACTATACTATGGATTTTTCTTAGAAAACAAAAGACCTGCTATACTATGACTTTTTTATGGGGGAAAAATATCGACATACTCTACTGTGACTTTTTATTTAAAAAAATCGACTCAATATTCCATGACATTGACAAGCTATACTATGCCTTTTTGTAAAAAAAAAAAAAAATCGACATACTATACCATGACTTTTTCCAGAAAAAAAAAATCAACATACTATGCTATGACTATCTAAAAAAATCAACATACTATACTATGACTTCTTTTTTTAAAAAATCGCCATACTATACTATGACTTCTTTAAAAAAAATCGACAGACAACACTATTACTTTTTAAAAAAAATCAGCATACTATACTATGACTTTTTTTAAAAAAAAATCAACATTCTATACTGTGACTCTTTTTTCTTTTAAATCGACATACTATACTATGAATTTCTAAAAAAACAAATCGACAGACTATGACTTTATTAAAAAAAAATGGCCTGCTATACGATGACTTTTTGGGGGTTTTTCAACATTGACATAATATACTATTTTCTTTTAAATCAACAAACTATACTATCACTTTAAAAAAAAAAAAAAAATCGACATACTATACTATGACTTTTTAAAAAAAAAAAAATCAACATGCTATACTATGACTTTTTTTAAAAAAAAACTCGACATACTATACTATGACTTTTTAAAAAAAATCAGCATACTATACTATGACTTTTTTTTAAAAAAAATCAACATTCTATACTATGACTCTTTTTTCTTTTAAATCGACATACTATACTATGACTTTCTAAAAAAATCGACATACAACACTATTGCTTTTTAAAAAAAAATCAACATTCTATACTATGACTCTTTTTTCTTTTAAATCGACATACTCTACTATGACTTTCTAAAAAAATCGACATACTATACTTTGACTTTATTAAAAAAATGACCTGCTATACTATGACTTTTTTTTTTATCATTGACATAATATACTATTTTCTTTTAAATCAACATACTATACCATGACTTTTTGTTAAAAAAATCTATACTATGACTTCTTTTTTTTAAAAATCGCCATACTACACTATGACTTCTTTAAAAAAAATCGACATACAACACTATTACTGTTTTAAAAAAATCAACATACTATGACTTTTTTTTGTTAAAAAATCAACATGCTATACTATGACTTTTTTTTTTTTTTTTTAAAAACTCGACATACCATACTATGACCTTTTTAAAAGATCAACATACTGTACTATGACTTTTTTTTATATCGACATACAATACTATGACTTTTAAAAAAAAAAAAAAATTGACATACTATACTATGACCTTTTTAAAAGATCAACATACTTAACTATGACTTTTTTAAAACAAATCGACATACTATACTATGACTATTTTAAAAAGTCGACATACTTTACTGTGTCTATCTTTTAAAAAAATCAACATACTATGACTTCTTTTAAAAAAAAAATGTCATAGTATAGCATGTCGATTTTTCTTTTTTCCATAAAGTCATAGCATAGTCATAGTATAGTATGTTGAGTTTTTTAAAAATCAACATACTATACTGTGACTCTTTTTTAATAAAAAAATCAACATATTAAACTATGACTTTTTTTTTTTTTTTTAAATCGACTTAATATACTATGACTTTTTTTTTCTAAAAATCGACATACTATACTATGACTTTTTTTTAAAAAGTCGACATACTATACTATGACTTTATTTTTTATATGGACATGCTATACTATGACTTTTTTTTAGAAAAATCAACATACTAAACTATGACCTTTTTAAAAAAATCAACATACTGTACTATGACTATTTTTTAAAAAGTTGACATACTAAACTATGACTTTTTCTTTGAAAAAAAAAGACCTGCTATACTATGACTTTTTTAAAAAAAAAATGGACATACTATACTATGACGACTTTTTTTTTTTTTTTTTTTTTTAAATCGACATACTATACTGTGTCTTTCTTTTAAAAAAATCAACATATTATACTATGACTTCTTTTAAGGAAAAAAAAAAGTCACAGTATAGCAGGTCATTTTTTCCAAAGAAAAAGTCATAGTATAGTGTGTCGACTTTTTAAAAAAAGTCATAGTATAGTATGTTATTAAAAAAATTGACATACTATGACTATTTTTAAAAAGTCGACATACTATAGTGTGTCTTTCTTTTAAAAAAATCAACATAATATACTATGACTTCTTTTAAAAAAGAAAGGTCATGGTATAGCATGTCGATTTTTCTTTTTTCCATAAAGTCATAGTATAGCAGGTCATTTTTTCCTAAGAAAAAGTCGTATAGTATGTTGATTTTTTAAAAATCAACATACTATACTATGACTTTTTTTTTTTTTTAAATCGACTTACTATACTATGATTTTCTTTTTTTTTTTTTCTTTTTTTTTTAAATCGACATACTATACGATGACTTTTTTAAAAAAAAGTCGACATACTATACTATGACTTTTTCTTTGAAAAAAAAAAAGACCTGCTATACTATGACTTTTATGGGGGGGGGGGGGATCGACATACTATACTATGACTATTTTAAAAAGTCGACACGCTTTACTGTGTCTTTAAAAAAAATCAACATGCTATACCATGACTTTTTTTTTAATGTCATAGTATAGCATGTTGATTTTTCTTTTTTCCATAAAGTCATAGTATAGCAGGTCATTTTTCTCTAAGAAAAAGTCATAGTATAGTATGTTGATTTTTTTTAAAAAAGTCATAGTATAGTATGTTATAAAAGAAATCGACATACTATACTATGACTTTCTTTAAAAAAAATGACCTGCTATACTATGACTTTTTTTTTTTTTTTAAATGACACGCTACACTAGGACTTTTTTTGAAAAAAGAAAAGTCAGAGTATAGCAGGTCAGGTTTTTTCAAAGAGAAAGCCATAGTATAGTATAGTATAGTATACTATATATAATGCACCGGGCACCTTCTCTCTCTCTCGCTCTTGCTCTCTCTCTCTCTCTCTCTCTCGTATCCTATTACTGCATCTTGCTAACTCGGCCATTCTGGATGTCACTAACTCGGCTTCTTCTCCGGAGCCTTTGTGCTCCACTGTCTCTCAGGTTAACTCGTATTGCAGCGGTGCCTGGATAGTGTGACGTGTGTGGTTGTGCTGCTGCCGTGGTCCTGCCAGATGCCTGCTGCTGCTGCTGCTGCTGCTGCTGCCATCATTAATCATTAGTCATACTTCTACTGCTATTATAGACATATGATATTATCATACATGTATACTGCCTGATACTAATATATACTTTCAACATATTGTACCACAGTAGCCAGAACTACAACGACAGTATTATTACTTTCATGAATGTTGTTGTAAGCTACTGTCATTACCGAGGATGTCATACAGATTACTGTTAATTTGTTATGCTGATCTGTTCTGTACGACATCTACTGCACGTCTGTCCGTCCTGGAAGAGGGATCCCTCCTCAGTTGCTCTTCCTGAGGTTTCTACCATTTTTTTCCCCGGTAAAGGGGTTTTTTTTGGGGAGTTTTTCCTGATCAGCTGTGAGGGTCTAAAGGACAGAGGGATGTTGTACGCTGTAAAGCCCTGTGAGGCAAATTGTATTTGTGATATTGGGCTTTATAAATAAAATTGATTGGTTGAAATTGATTGATAGTATAGCAGGTCATTTTTTTAAATAAAGTCATAGTATAGTATGTCTATTTCTTGTATAACATACTATACTATGATTTTCTCTTTGAAAAAACCTGACCTGCTATACTATGACTTTTCTTGATGATTGATTGATATAGTATGTCGACTTTTTAAAAAAAGGCATAGTATAGTATGTTATACAAGAAATCGACATACTATACTATGACTTTTTTTTTAAAAAAAACAAGTCGACATACTGTACTATGACCTATTTTAAAAAATCAACATACTGTTCTAATGTTTTTTGAAAAACATCGACATACTATACTTTTTTTTTTTCAAATCAACATACTATACTATGACTTTTTTTTTTTTTAAATCGACATACTATGACTTTTTTTTTAAAAAAGTCGACATACTATACTATGACTTATTAAAAAAGAAAAGTCATAGTATAGCAGGTCAGGTTTTTTCAAAGAGAAAATCATAGTATAGTATGTTATACAAGAAATAGACATACTATACTATGACTTTATTTAAAAAAAAATGACCTGCTATACTATCAATCAATTTCAACCAATCAATTTTATTTATAAAGCCCAATATCACAAATACAATTTGCCTCACTGGGCTTTACAGCGTACAACATCCCTCTGTCCTTTAGACCCTCACAGCGGATAAGGAAAAACTCCCCAAAAAAACCCCTTTACCGGGGGAAAAAAATGGTAGAAACCTCAGGAAGAGCAACTGAGGAGGGATCCCTCTTCCAGGACGGACAGACGTGCAGTAGATGTCGTACAGAACAGATCAGCATAACAAATTAACAGTAATCTGTATGACATCCTTGGTAATGACAGTAGCTTACAACAACATTCATGAAAGTAATAATACTGTCATTATAGTTCTGGCTACTGTGGTACAATATGTTGACAGTATATATTAGTATCAGGCAGTATACAAGTATGATAATATCATATGTGTATAATAACAGTAGAAGTATGACTAATGATTAATGATGGCAGCAGCAGCAGCAGGAGGCATCTGGCAGGACCACGGCAGCAGCACAACCACACACGTCACACTATCCAGGCACCGCTGCAATACGAGTTAACCTGAGAGACAGTGGAGCACAAAGGCTCCGGAGAAGAAGCCGAGTTAGTGACATCCAGAATGGCCGAGTAAACAAGATACAGTAATAGGATACGAGAGAGAGAGAGAGAGAGGGAGAAGGTGCCCGGTGCATTACAGGTGGTCCTCCGGTAGACTAGGCCTAAGTCAGCCTAACTAGGGGCTGGTACAAGGCAAGCCTGAGCCAGCCCTAACTATAAGCTTTATCAAAGAGGAAAGTCTTAAGTCTAGTCTTAAATGTGGAGACGGTGTCTGCCTCCTGGACCGTAGCAGGAAGATGATTCCACAGGAGAGGAGCCTGATAGCTGAAGACTCTGGATCCTGATCTACTTTTGGAGACTTTAGGGACCACGAGTAACCCTGCGTTCTCAGAGCGCAGAGTTCTGGTGGGATAATAAGGCACTATGAGCTCTCTGAGATATGACGGAGCTTGACCATTTAGAGCTTTATAAGTTAACAGTAGGATTTTAAATTCAATTCTGGATTTTACAGGGAGCCAGTGCAGAGAAGCTAAAATAGGAGAAATATGATCTGGTTTCTTAGTTCCTGTTAGTACACGTGCTGCTGCATTCTGAATTAGCTGAAGAGTTTTTAATGATTTACTAGAGCTACCTGATAGTAGAGAGTTACAGTAATCCAGCCTTGAGGTAACAAAAGCGTGGACCAATTTTTCAGCATCTTTTCAGGTCAAGATAGGCCTAATTATTTACAATATTACGCAGAAGAAAAAATGCAGTCCGTGAGGTTTGTTTTAAATAAGAATTAAAAGACAAATCTTGGTCAAATGTTACTCCGAGGTTTCTTACGATAGTGCTAGAGGCCAGAGCAATGCCATCGAGAGAAACTATGTCATCAGATAAAGAGTCTCTGAGTTGTTTGGGGCCAAGAACAATTACGTCAGTTTTGTCTGAATTTAACATCAGGAAATTGGTGCTCATCCAGGTTTTTATGTCTTTAAGACAATTATGAAGTTTAGTTAATTGATCACCATGACTTTTATGGGGGGAAAAAAATCGACATACTATACTCTGACTTTTTAAAAAAAAAAAAAATCGACAAACTATACTATGACTTTTTTTTTTTTTTTTTTTTTTAAATCGCCATACTATACTATGACTTTTTTGGGGGGGGGGTAATCAACATACTATACTATGACTTTTTTATTTTTTACTTTTTTGTTAAAAAAAATCGACATACTGTACTATGACCTATTTTAAAAAATCAACATACTGTTCTAATGTTTTTTGAAAAACATCGACATGCTATACTTTTTTTTTTTCAAATCAACATACTATACTATGACTGTTTTTTATATGGACATGCTATACTGTGACTTTGTTTTTTATATGGACATACTATACTATGGCTATTTTTAAAAAGTCGACATACTATGGTATGTCTTTTTTTATATATATATATCAACATACTATATACTATGACTCTTTTTTTTTTTTTTTTTAAATCGACATACTATACTATGACTTTTAAAAAAAAAAAAACGTCAACATACTATACTATGACTTTTTAAAAAAGAAAAGTCATACTATAGCAGGTCAGGTTTTTTCAAAGAGAAAGTCATAGTATAGTATGTTGACTTTTTAAAAAAAGTTATAGTATAGTATAATATACTATGACTTTTTCTGAGAAAAAACCTGCTGTACTATGACTTTAAAAAAAAAAAAAAAAAAAATTGGCATACTATTCTGTGACTTTTTTCCTGGAAAAAAATCGATATACAATACTATGACTGTATTGATGGAAAAAAAATCAACATGATTTTTTTCATTAAAAAATAGACATTATACTTTGTTTATTATTATTAGTATTATTATTATTATTATTATTATTATTATTGTTATTATTATTATTGTAGATAGAGAATTCTGCGACATACAGCCAGACACAATAATAATTAAAGTAAATGTTCATCAAACATCATAAAATCAGTAAAAATGTACTCACTGTGATTCTTCTCCTCAGACGATGGTTCTGGCAAGCGGCGGTCAGGATGGCGCAATCTGCTTGTGGGATGTCCTGACGGGGAGTCGAGTCAGCCATGTTTACGGTCACCGTGGTGACGTCACCTCACTGGTCTGCACCACCTCTTGTGTTATCAGTTCAGGACTGGATGACCTCATCTGTATCTGGGACCGCAGCACAGGGATAAAACTCTACTCCATACAGCAGGTAATCTCAGATCTGACAGCTGACTTACCTCTGACTGTTTCCGACACCTTACGTACCTCTGAGTGTTTGACACTTGACACACCTGAGTGTTTCGGACACCTGACACACCTCTGACTGTTCCTGACGCACCTCTGACTTTTTCTGACACCTGACGCACCTCTGAGTGTTTCTGACACCTTACGTACCTCTGAGGTTTTCTTACACACCTCTGAGTGTTTCTGACACCTGAACCCGAGTTAACCTCACCTCTTTCTGTCCTCATCAGGAGGTGGGCTGTGGAGCCAGTCTGGGTGTGATCTCCGAGTCTCTCCTGGTGACGGGGGGTCAGGGCTGCGTCTCCTTCTGGGATCTGAACTTTGGTGACCTGCTGCAGACGGTCTACCTGGGCCAGAGCAGCGACGGTCAGGGCGTCCGGCAGCTGCTGGTTCTTGACAACGCCGCCATCATCTGTGACTTCGGCAGCGAGCTCAGCCTGGTGTACGTGCCGTCTGTGCTGGAGAAACTGGACTGAGGACAGACGGATGGACAGAAAATCATGCACTCAGAACTTAAATTCCTGTTTCTTTGCTTTCTGTTGTTTAGAGACGCGATCATGTGACCATGTAAAGCTGTTTTTCTCTGACTGATTGTACGACCTGCTGCATTTGATGGTCGCAGGGTGACGGACACTGGATGATGAATTGTTGACGTTTCTCCACCCGTCATCAATTTATGCTTTTTTTAACACGTATGTTTGTTGTGTGGCTCCGCCCTCAATGCTGCTTCTGTGGGTGGGGCTTCACTGTGACCCCGCCCACCCAGAGAGGAAGATAAAGTTGTCTCCTTATTTTTTAATATTCCTGCTGCCTCTTTGACTCAACAGCGGAGTGCAGCCACAGCAAGCTCTGCAGGTCTGCGGCCTGTCAGATGAGCTGTGAATGAATGAGTGAATCTGAACCTGCTGAGAACAAACTGTGTGAGTGAGTGACAGAGACGTGAAGATCACTGTACAAAGTCAACCTGTTTTTATATGTATAAATCTTATTTATTAGCGATACATTTTGGAATAACAGTTTGTTTATGAATGTTGGCTCTTAAAAAAAATATAACAAAATAATGATGAAGATGGCGAGTGTTTTTTTTGTTTGTCTGTTTGTTTGTCAAAGGATTCTCGGGGCGTTACCGTGAAGACACAACACGTCTAATCTTCACCTTCATCAGACTGCCTCCATTTTACAAATACAGTCACCATGTTTGCAAATACAACGACACCATGTTTACAAACACAGTCATGTTTACAAGCACACTATTACTATCTTTGCAAACACACTGCCTTTTTTTTTTTTTAAATCATTGAAACTGCTTCAACTTTAACATTTCATCTGACCACTAACACAGCCTCCCTTTACCCAGCATATGTCACTTCCTGTACTTCTTAGAAGTCTGCCAGGCTGCGGGCTCACTGACCTGAGACCTGTCGATAGAGTTAATTACAGCTGACCTGGAACCAATTTAGAGTTAATTACAGCTGACCTGAGACCTGTAAAGAGTTAATTACAGCTGACCTGAGACCTGTAAAGAGTTAATGACAGCTGACCTGAAACCTGTAAAGAGATAATTAGAGCTGACCTGGGACCTGTTGACAGTTAATAACATCTGACCTGAGACCTGTCGACAGAGTTCATAACAGCTGACCAGAGACTTGTCGACACTGTAAATAACATCTGACCAGAGACCTGTTGAAGGAGTTAATAACAGCTGACCTGAGACCTGTCAACAGAGTTAATAACAGCTGACCAGAGACCTGCTGACTGAGTTAATAACAGCTGACCTGAGGCCTGTCAATACAGTTAATAACAGCTGACCTGAGACCTGTCAACAGAGTTAATAACAGCTGACCAGAGACCTGCTGACAGAGTTAACAGCTTACCTCAGAAATGTCAGTTCATAACAGCTGACCTGAGACCTATTGACAGAGTTAATTACAGCTGACCTGAGACCTATAAAGAGTTAATAACAGCTGACCTGAGACCTGTTGACAATGTTAATAACAGCTGACCTGAGACCTATAAAGAGTTAATAACAGCTGACCTGAGACCTGTAAAGAGTAAATAACAGCTGACCTGAGGCCAGTAAAGAGTTAATGACAGCTGACCTGAGACCTGTAAAGAGTTAATTACAGCTGACCTGGGACCTGTAAGGAGTTAATAACAGCTGACCTGAGACCTGTTGACAATGTTAATAACAGCTGACCTGAGACCTATAAAGAGTTAATAACAGCTGACCTGAGACCTGTAAAGAGTAAATAACAGCTGACCTGAGGCCAGTAAAGAGTTAATGACAGCTGACCTGAGACCTGTAAAGAGTTAATTACAGCTGACCTGGGACCTGTAAAGAGTTAATAACAGCTGACCTGAGACTTGTCGACACTGTAAATAACAGCTGACCTGAGACCTGTCAACAGAGTTAATAACAGCTGACCTGAGACCTGTTGACAATGTTAATAACAGCTGACCTGACACCTGTTGACAGTTAATAACAGCTGACCTGAGACCTGTTGACAGTTAATAATAGCTGACCTGAGACCTATAAAGAGTTAATAACAGCTGACCTGAGACCTGTAAAGAGTAAATAACAGCTGACCTGAGGCCAGTAAAGAGTTAATGACAGCTGACCTGAGACCTGTAAAGAGTTAATTACAGCCGACCTGGGACCTGTAAAGAGTTAATGACAGCTGACCTGAGACCTGTAAAGAGTTAATAACAGCTGACCTGAGACTTGTCGACACTGTAAATAACAGCTGACCTGAGACCTGTCAACAGAGTTAATAACAGCTGACCTGAGACCTGTTGAAAATGTTAATAAAAGCTGACCTGACACCTGTTGACAGTTAATAACAGCTGACCTGAGACCTGTTGACAGTTAATAATAGCTGACCTGAGACCTGTTGACAATGTTAATAACAGCTGACCTGAGACCTGTAAAGAGTAAATAACAGCTGACCTGAGGCCTGTAAAGAGTAAATAACAGCTGACCTGAGGCCTGTAAAGAGTAAATAACAGCTGACCTGAGGCCTGTTCGAAGTTAATAACAGCTGACCTGAGACCTATTGACAGAGTTAATTACAGCTGACCAGAGACCTGTTGATAATGTTAATAACAGCTGACCAGAGACCTGTAAAGAGTAAATAACAGCTGACCTGAGACCTGCTGACAGAGTTAATAACAGCTGACCTGAGACCTGCTGACAGAGTTAATAACAGCTTACCTCAGAAATGTCAGTTAATAACAGCTGACCTGAGACCTGTAGAGTTAATAACAGCTGACCTGAGGCCTGTCAATAGAGTTAATAACAGCTGACCTGAGACCTGTCAACAGAGTTAATAACAGCTGACCAGAGACCTGCTGACAGAGTTAATAACAGCTTACCTCAGAAATGTCAGTTAATAACAGCTGACCTGAGACCTGTTCAAAGTTAATAACAGCTGACCTGAGACCTGTCGACGGAGTCACTTACAGCTGACCTGACACCTGTTCGAAGTTAATAACATCTGACCTGACACCTGACCAGAGACCTGTTCAAAGTTAATAACAGCTGACCTGAGACCTGTAAACAGAGTTAGTAACAGCTGACCTGAAACCTGTCAACAGAGTTAATAACAGCTGACCTGAGACCTGTTGACAGAGTTAATAACAACTGACCTGAGACCTGTAAACAGTTAATAACAGCTGACCAGAGACCTGTCAACAGAGTTAATAACAGCTGACCAGAGACCTGTCAACAGAGTTAATAACAGCTGACGTGAGACCTGTTCAAAGTCAATTACAACTGACCTAAGACCTGTCGACGGAGTTACTTACAGCTGACCTGACACCTGTTCGAAGTTAATAACATCTGACCTGAGACCTGTTGACAGAGTCAGTAACGGCTGACCTGAAACCTGTCTCTAATTGACAGAGTTAATAACAGCTGACCTGAGACCTGTAAACAGAGTTAATAACAGCTGACCTGAGGCCTATTGACAGAGTTAATAACAACTGACCTGAGACCTGTAAACAGTTAACATCTGACCTGAGACCTGTTGACAGAGTCAGTAACGGCTGACCTGAAACCTGTCTCTAATTGACAGAGTTAATAACAGCTGACCTGAGACCTGTAAACAGAGTTAATAACAGCTGACCTGAGGCCTATTGACAGAGTTAATAACAACTGACCTGAGACCTGTAAACAGTTAATAACAGCTGACCAGAGACCTGTAAACAGAGTTAGTAACAGCTGACCTGACACCTGTCAACAGAGTTAATAACAACTGACCTGAGACCTGTAAACAGTTAATAACAGCTGACCAGAGACCTGTCAACAGAGTTAATAACAGCTGACCAGAGACCTGCTGACGGAGTTAATAACAGCTAACGGCAGAAATGTCAGTTAATAACAGCTCACTTGAGACCTGTAAAGAGTTAATTACAGCTGACCTGAGACTTGTTGACAGTTAATAACAGCTGACCTGAGACCTGTCAACAGAGTTAATAACTGCTGACCAGAGACCTGCTGACGGAGTTAATAACAGCTGACCTGAGGCCTGTCAATAGAGTTAATAACAGCTGACCTGAGACCTGCCAAGAGTTGACAAATTAAAAGTACGTACCTTTTTTGAATGTCTGTCTGAACTCATCATCTGATGTCATCATGGTCAGCAAGCCAGCGACAGGTAGAGATCACATGGTTTGGACTGTAGCATCTACACAGGTAGAGATCAGGTGGTGTGGACTGTACCATCTACACAGGTAGAGATCAGGTGGTGTGGACTGTACCATCTACACAGGTAGAGATCAGGTGGTTTGGACTTGGCGGGAAAAATCGAAGCCTCATTTTATTACTAAAAGATCTTTTAAGTACTTTGTGGATCATGACTTTTTATATGATTTGTCTCTAAGTGATATCTCTTCTGTAACTACTATCCCTGACCCTAACGTTGCTTTAAATTACTTTGTCAAAACTTTTAATTCTGTTAAAACACGCACCTTTTAAGAAATTAAGAGTCAAGAACAGAAGTAATCCCTGGTTCTCTCCTGAAATTGCTGCAATGTTGCGCAATAGGGACATTGCCTGGGGACTGAGCAGTGGTTGGCAGCATTTTCGTCATCTCCGAAATAAGTGTCTTGTTGCAATATGTACTGCTAAATCATCTTACTATGTTAAATCCTTAGCAGACTGCTGTGGTAATCCATCAAAATTATGGAAAACAATCAAGACTCTCTCAATGAGCCCCTCGTCATCCTTACCCGTGCAGATCGCCCAAGACTCTGTCTCTGTTTCCAACAAAAAAGAATTATGTGACATTTTTAATAAACATTTTGTTACCACATGTCATATCTTCCAGAGCTTAGGTCCAGATGTACCAATCAGTAACGCTACAATTATGTCAGCAAATACTGCACACCATAGTTTTTCCTTTAGGCCCTTTACTACAGTTGAAGTGTTCAATGCTCTCTGTAATTTAGATCCTAAAAAGGCTATTGGGGCTGACAATTTGGATCCACAACTCCTAGCACTTGCTGCACCTATTATAGTTGATGTCCTACTGCACATTTTAAATTTGACTCTTTCAACCGAGTGTATTCCTAACTTATGGAAAACAACATTTGTAACTCCTCTTCATAAAGGTGGTCCCTCAAACGAATTGAACAATTATCGGCCAATTTCAAAATTACCCTGCTTGGCAAAACTATTAGAACGTCTGATAAGTGATCAGATTTGTTCTTTCTTATCAGAGCATGACATCATAAACACTTCCCAATCTGGCTTTAGACCTGGTCATAGTACTGTGTCAGCAACCTCGAAGGTTGTGAATGAACTAAACATCACTAAAACTGCATGCACGTACTTTTATATAAGAAAAAGTGGAAATCAGCCAGACATCCTTGTAAAGGGGGAAAAGATCCAGACTGTGTCACATTTTAAATATTTGGGAACTACTGTCGACTCACAGTTGTCACATAAAGCAGGTGTGTAATACTGTCAAATTCAACCTAAGAAATTTTAGATATATCCAAAATCAGCTTCCCTTAGATGCCACCAAACCATATATGCACTCAATGATTTTTTCACATATTGCATACTGCATCACAAGCTGGTCACAAGCTGGAAAAACTACACTTGCTCAACTACAAACGCTCCATAAACAAACTCTCAAGGCACTAGACAAAAAGCCATCAAGTTATCATCATTGTAACATCATTCAAAGGCATAAACTCTTGACTTTTGATAGTTTTGTGTGTCTTGCTGATGTTAGTCTAGTGTATAGGGTAATTAATGACTTGGCTGCTCCTCCATTAAGGAGTTCATATCACCACGTCCAGATAACAGGAGGACAACTAGGACGACCACCAGAGGTGACTGTGCAGTACAGCACAGATCTACTGAGTTTGGCAGATCAGTCTTCTCTGTCAGAGCCACTAATTACTGGAACTCAATACCAAGCGAGATGAGAGAGATTAGCACCTTTACTGGCTTTAAATCCAAGATAAAATCATGGCTAAAATCAACCCAATCATGCACCCATCAATCATAAACTGTCAAACACAGGCTCATAATTCACTGGTTCGTAATCTTGTTGTTATTGTCGTGTGTTAACATTGTGATTTTATTGTTGCCATTGTGTCTTAATAGTGTGAAACTTTGTTATTGTGGTCTGAAGATGTTGCTATGTGATGATGTTTTTATATTTGTTTGTACTTATGTGTGCTTGTTTGTTTTATACTATAGTGTTAGATCTCTGTCTTAACACTATGTTTTCTGTTCCTGCTCAGGGACTACAGATGAAAATTAGCTAGTAGCTAACTCTGGCATGGCTGAAAGCTGTGCACTGTCCCTGTTAAATAAGTAGAGATCAGGTGGTTTGGACTGTAACATCTACACAGGTAGATCAGGTGGTTTGGACTGTGCCATCTACACAGGTAGAGATCAGGTGGTGTGGGCTGTACCATCTACACAGGTAGATCAGGTGGTGTGGACTGTACCATCTACACAGGTAGATCAGGTGGTGTGGACTGTGCCATCTACACAGGTAGAGATCAGGGCCCGTATTCCTAAAGATTTTTAGTGCAAAGAGTTGCTCCTAGTGGCCAAATTCTAAGAAAATTCTTAGAATCTTGGTGTTTTCTTAGAATTTCTCCTAAAAATTAAGAGTAGATCCTAGTAAAGATAAAAGCTATTCCAAAAGAATCCTAGCTCCTAAGAGTGCTCCTAAGGTGAGATCTATTAGGAGCAGGGAAGAGGACTTTTAAGCAGCTTAGGAGTTCCCTAGCAGAGGACAAAATGGCGGAGGGAAGAGGCAGGAGAGATATTCTCCAAACACTGGAAGACGGTGAATTGTTAAAACGCTACAGATTGGATCGCGCCGGCATTGTTGTTGTGGTCAGACAAGCCTACTTCTTATACACCTGTCAGCAATCAAGGACATTGATGAAAGCTGTGCTGTGCTACTCTCGTTAATACCAAATTAAGTTGAGATGTTGATAGTTGAAAGTACAAAAGCATGCAATTAATAAAAGCAAATTAATATAACCATCACTATGTGAATATGTGGGCATTCAGTAGGATTATTTTATAGTACAGTTTACTATTCATTTAACATGTATTTTCTTTTATGTGATATGTTATTTACAATTACACAGTCCTCATAAGATTAGATTCCATGATTAAGTTTATCAATTATCACCAAAAGTAAGTTTTTTATCCAGCTTTTAGGATCAACCAATCACAGCTTTGGAAATGATGACTCATACCTAGCAACGGGGTCAACCACACCTCCTCACTAAGATAGGAGTTTCTGTCCATTCCTTGCTCAGAGTTCTCTGAGAATGTTCTGGAATCACTCGTAAGCTAAGACTCCTTGCTGGGAATTTTTAGGCTAAGTTAGGAGCTCTCTGAGAGGATTCTCAGAATCTTTAGGAATACGGGCCCAGGTGGTGTGGACTGTAGCATCTACACAGGTAGAGATCAGGTGGTTTGAACTGTAGCATCTACACAGGTAGATCAGGTTGTTTGAACTGTAGCATCTACACAGGTAGATCAGGTGGTTTGGACTGTAGCATCTACACAGGTAGAGATCAGGTGGTTTGGACTGTACCATCTACACAGGTAGAGATCAGGTGGTTTGGACTGTACCATGTTAGCAGTTTTGGATCTAAATTATTAATATTTCTAACAGATTTGTTTGTAATAATTTAATTTTATTCAATTTTATTTAATTTATTTAACATTTAAACAAATATTGTTTGTTCAGTAAAAATGTTTAAATAAAGAGACGTTGAACGTCGTCCGTCTATGGATTTATTCAGATTTGTACAATAATGGCGGCTGATTAGTGACACATGTATTATTTCAGTTATTTACAGAGATGCAGAAACAGAAATGAGGATGTGCTGCTCCGTGTTACCATGACGACTGATTGAGTTACAGCTGTCCATCAGACACCCTGTGGGAGAGCAGTGCATGCTGGGAGTCCAGGTGGGAGTGCAGACAGAGAAGCAGCAGAGAGACAGTGCATAGTGTTCTGGTCCCAGAAGAAGATCAAACGTCAGCCTACCGTCCGTCACCAGGCACATCGTGACATCATCACTGCTAACATGTGACTCACATTACAGCTACAGGTCTTCACTGGCACCTGGCGGTGAAGTCGGCGACTTGTCTCAGCGCTTGCTAAGGCTCCAGAGTGGGTCCAGGCTGCTGAGCGGGTCGTCCCCTTCCTCCGCTCGAGTCCCATGGAGACCCTGACCCTCCGCCGGCTGCAGGAAGCTCTGCTTGGTCACACGCTGCTTCCCTTTGCCACCTCCCTCCATGGAGAAGGCCTCAGGTGCCAGAGAGGCCAGCAGCTCCAGGGACGAAGGTGCCGGAGCAGAAGAGGCAGGAGGCGGACTGATGCTGGGCGCAGCCTCCAGGACCGGCTGGTGGTTGGCTGCCGGTGGCGTTGAGGGGGAGGTAGTGTCCACGCCGTTGGGTGGTTGTGGGGGTGGAGAGTGGGCAGGGGAGCTGAGGGGCGGGCTGAAAGATAAGGCGGGGTCTGCGGGGGGAATGGGGTCCTGCAGCTGCTGGACGTCACCCAGAGAGTCCAGGCTGGGGAAGACGGTGCCCGCCTGCTCCTCCATGGTGGGGTCTGTGGCACTGGGCGGCCGGATGCTCAGCTTGGCGATGGTGGCTTGGATCGAGCTGATGGGCATGTCGCCGCCAAGGACGATGTCCTGCTGGGACTCCTGTCTCGAGTAAGGCTGCGGAGACGAGGGACGGATGTTTGGACAGAAAAGACAGAAAATTAAATTACTGAACTTTAAACAAACTTTAAATTAAATTATTTATTTAAACTTTATTTAAAGTTTAATGAAGTTTAAATGAAGTTAATTTAAAGTTTAAAGTTTAAATAAACGCCAACTAAACTCTAACTGGACTCTACTGACAGAGAGAACCTGTACCTCGTCTGACCACAACTCCCAGAGTTCCTTTGAAACAATCGGGAGAGAAAAACAACAAAACAACAAAACATTAAAACTAAAGTGAGAACGAGTCGACACGTTCAGACGTCAAATAAGAACTTAAGAGTTATAATATGATTTTTAACAGCTACATGTCTGGTTACTGTAAGCATGTAGATTTATGAAAATATGTAAATATGTGAATAAGTAAATATAATTATAAGTTGGACTGCTAAAGGAACAGAATGATCAGCTGTGGCGTTTGTCTGCTCTCAGTTTATTACCTCTATGGTCAGATTTTATGGGGAAACAGAAATTTAACCACTGATGGTTAATAAAGAGAATACAGCCTGGTGAAGCAGGTTCATGTTGTAGAAACCATCTGTCACATGATGTCTCAGGTTCTGTGCAAGAGATTCTGGGATACTGTTGGTCACATGTGCTGAAAGGGTTAACAGAGGGACAGAGACAGACCTTTGTGGCTGCAGAGTTGGTGTTCCTGCTGCAGGCGGCGGCAGTGGAGATGCCATGTCTCTGAAGGACGTGCTCAGCGTGCTTCAACACGGCCTCATAGCAGAACTTCAGGTGGAGCTGCAGACACAGAGATATCAATAAAGTTTTATCTTGAACAGAAACACACTGAGTCAGGTGGAGCTGCAGACACAGCTCTGACTGAGTCATGAGTGACAGCTGGGTTCACCTGTGTGACTCCTGGATCACACTGTTGAGCTTGAACAGACAGTTACTCGGTAACCTGATCACCATGACATCACTTCCTCCATCATCAGTCAGAAAACCCTCTGATCTCCCATCAGCCACCAGGAGGTCTTCTGATGTCATAGTGAAATAAATGTGGGTGGTAATGTATGCGAGTGTCTGACCTTCTCCTGCAGCATGTTCTTCCTCTGCTGTCTCATCTTCTTCACCAGCACTGGGAGGTCTGGGATCCCGTTTCCTGCCTCCAGTTCCTGCAACGCCGCGTACAGCAGACAGAAGGCACCAGTACGTCCCACACCGGAGCTGAGACACACAGAGTTCACAGTGGGATTTTATTCTGGCTCAAGGGGAGGGGCTTACAGCATTAAACGGCTGGATTTCAGATTCATTTTACCACAGAGTTTATATGAACATCTGCCTCCAAATATGGTCACAGGACACTCTGGCAATATTTAGGGAAAAGTCTTTAAAATATTCATCAGATATTCAGCAGAATGGCAGATCTGGCTCAGGGGCCGTGAGCTCAGACCCCTCAGGGACCCTCACAGGTATCTGTCACTGTTGAATCAAACATTAAACTGATGCCAGAGTGTGACCAGCTTGAGCTGTGAGGACACACCCACCTGCAGTGCACCACCACAGGTGTGTGTAGGGGCCTCTGGTGGAGGTAGTGTCCATGAACTTCCTGGATGAATCTCAGCAGGCTGCTCTTGCTGTCAGGAAGACCTCTGATGACGGAAAAGATAATGAGGTCAGAATAAAAACACACCTTTCTGTTTCTTCATCATTTGACACGCCACACTGACAAGAATGTAACAGGAAGTGACTCACAGCTCGGGCCACGAGGTGAACTGCAGATGGACGACGGTGCGCTTCAGGCTCTGGTCACGGTACTGCAGGCTGATCATGCGCTCCACGTGAGTCGGTGTCATCTTCTGTGTGGTGAGGCTGAGTGTGATTGGTCCCTGAGAGAGCTGCTGGCCGCGCTCCGTTGGGAAGTAGCGAACAACCTTTCCCTGAGAGACACAGAAGAGCCAACATTAAAAACACAGATATAACAGGAAGTGCCGAGTGTGTATCTGCAGAGAAACACACAATCCTCTTTTCAATTCAATTCTATTTTATTTATAAAGCCCAATATCACAAATCACAATTTGCCTCACAGGGCTTTACAGCATACAACATCCCTCTGTCCTTTGGACCCTCACAGCTGATCAGGAAAAACTCCTCAAAAAAAACTTTAACGGGGAACAAAACGGTAGAAAGCTCAGGAAGAGCAACTGAGGAGGATCCCTCTTCCAGGACGGACAGACTTGCAATAGATGTCGTACAGAACAGATCAACACAATAAATTAACAGTAATCCGTATGACACAATGAGACCCAAAGAGAGAGAGAGACAGAGAGAGATGCAGGACAAACGGTAATGACAGTAGCTTACAACAACATTAATAAAAGTAATAATTCATTCATTCATTCATCTTCTAACCGCTTCATCCTCGTGAGGGTCGCGGGGGGGCTGGAGCCGATCCCAGCTGACATCAGGGCAGGGTTCACCCTGGACAGTTCGCCAGACCATCGCAGGGCTGACACATAGAGACAGACAACCATTCACACTCACATTCACACCTATGGACAATTTAGTGTAATCAATTAACCTAGTCCCCAAATTGCATGTCTTTGGACTGTGGGAGGAAGCCGGAGTACCCAGAGAGAACCCACGCTGACACGGGGAGAACATGCAAACTCCACACAGAAGGGCTCCCACACCCGGGTTCGAACCGGCAACCCTCTTGCTGTGCGCTGACGGTGCTAACTACCCACGCCGTGCCGCCCAAAATAATAATATTATAATTAATAATATATTAATATCTGATAGTATACATGTGTGACAATAATCATATGTGTAATAGTAACAGTAGAAGTATGACTAATGATAACAGCAGCAGCAGGAGGCATCTGTCTTTTATAACGACAGGTTTGATCCTAGTTCTCCTCTGTGTCCCTACGCCTCATTATATAGACCCCTCCACTCAGAATGGAGCCTCAACAGGAGGAGTCTGAAACTTAAACCTGGGAAACTGGACACCACTTCTTACATCATCAGTATTGGTGATATGAAAGGGTTAAATAATCATGTTTTAAATAAACTTTTTAATCATGTCGTCACCAGTACAGACTCAGCTAAGACCAGTACCTTTTCCATTTCCTGTTCTGAAACCAGCATGACCACCAGCGACACCTTCTGCTCATACACCATCAGCCAGAAGTCGGCGGCCGTGCCAGTGAGCGGAGCCTGCGTGGCGATGAGGCGTGGGCAGTACGGCGACAGGTCCTCCACATAACTGGCATTGATGTAGTCGTCTTTGCCGGACTGCAGTACCACGCGGTTCAGGTCATAGGGCATGACGTCCTGGTGACGGTTCTTCATGGTGTAGCAGCGGGCAATGGCGATGGACAGTTGGCGTGCATCCTTCTCCTGCTGATCCTGGAGCTCCTTCCAGCGAGCGTCCAGCACCGACAGGCCGCCCTCACTATCTGACGGCTGCTCCAGGGAATCCACCTGTGCTCTGTAACGCTCCAGGTCACCATGAAGACGGGCCACACGCTCTGGTGCCTGGTACGGGTCACCCTGGATCAGGAGAACACCCTGGGAGCTCTTCTTCCGCCGCTCGCCATCCTGGGGGTCAGCTTTGGTGGGCTGGAGAACGTTGGTGGGGGCCTTGGTGCCTCCTGGTTGGCTCTCAGGGCTCGACGAGAGGAGGTCATCTGTGCTCGAATTCTGGCGCTGAAACAGCGACGTGGAGGGAGAGACAGCAGATGGAGATGGAAGAGTGGGTGGAGCCGTACCTCCGGGGGCGGGGGCAGCTGTGGGTCTCTGCTGGGGGTTCAGAATCAGGGAGGAGGGGCCTGGGGAGGGAGATGGGGAGGGGGATGGTGAAGGAGAAGGAGGGACAGCATTTGGTGGTGGGGCAGCTGAAGGAGAGGGCTGGATCATGTGTGAACCGTGGGGGCCCATGGCGGCGGGCTGCTGGGGGGCAGTGGGAGGTCCGTTAGCTCCAGGAGCAGGCGGGTACAGAGCAGAGGGCTGGGGGCCATGGCTCATCGGGAGAGGAGCTGCAGGTTGTTGAGGAGCTGCAGGCTGCGGAGCCAGAGGCTGCTGAGGCATCAGTGCAGCCCCCCCAGGGAAACACACTCCCCCAGAGTGAGGGGGCGGAGCCTGCGTCTGGCTGGGTATCCTCATTGGCTGCTGGGGCATGTTTGGGAGCGGGGGCTGCCCAGGGTGGGGGTGGTGCTGTGGGGGCAGGTGGACCATGTGAGGCTGAGAGGCTGGAGGCAGCTGTGGGTGCAGGGGGGGGCGGATGGGCTGACTGTTGGGGGGAGGCATGTAGTTCTGAGACACTGGAGGCACTGGCTGACTGCTGGGGGGCATCTGTGGGCGGGGACCAGCAGGTATCTGCATCCGTGGGTGGGGGGGGATCTGCGGGGCGTTGGGGGGCTGCTGTGGCAGCATGTGTTGGTGGGGGAGTCCAGGGGGCATCTGCTGGTGGGAGTGGGGCAGGTAGGGCTGAGATACAGGCGGTGCTGGCTGAGAGGTGGGGGGTATGTGTGGGTGTACAGTTTGGGGGGGGCGTGGCATCATGTGGGGGTGCTGCTGGGGGGCGTAGCCCCGTGGAGGCTGGTAGTTTTGGGGAATCTGAGGCTGATAGCCGTTCTGTTGATGCGGCTGCAGCTGACCTGGGAATGGCTGCTGGTACTGGGGGGGCATGTATCCATGGGGGAAGGCCTGCTGAGCCTGGAAGTGAGGGGGGGGGGCAGGAACAGCCCTCGGTCCAGGCTGGTAGCCCTGAGGCAGCAGCTGCCCAACAGGCTGAGGGTACGGCTGCGGCTGCTTCGTCTGCTGAGGGTGCGAGGCAGGAGTCTGTGCTGGGCCTTGAATGGGCATGAACTGGGGGTAGGCCCCCATCTGGGGGGGGGCAGTGTAGCCCGTTGAAGCTGCGGGAGGGACAGGGTGGTGTGGTGTGGGGGCGTAGCTGGGGATGGGGGCCTGGATGCTGTCCACAGTGGTGGTGGAGGGGCGGACTGGGGCGGGGGCCACGGGGCCAGGCTGGGGGGCTTGAGGAGGAGGGGGCCGATAACCTGATACAGCTGCCTGGGGGGGTAACTGTGGAGGTATCTGTGGGTTGATCTGAGGGAGGGGTGGGCGGGGCAGAGGCCCGGTTGTAGGAAACTGAGCGATGCGTGCAAGCAGCTCTGGAGGGGGGAGGTTGGCAGGGAAGCGGGGGAGGGCGGCAGCAGGAGCAGCGGGCCACGGCAGAGAGCTGCTGCCAGGAGGGGGGATGAAGGCTTCAGGACCGGACAGGCGAGCTGCAGCTGTGGGGAAGGAGGGAATGTCAGGAGGGAGGCTGCGGAGCTCCTCTGGGAGGTCTCCTCCCAACGCCAAGATGGCCGCACTGAGCTGGGCCAACTCTGGGTCCTCCAGGCTGGAACAGGCCGAGTCCACGTCAGAAGACTTTGGCTTTAAGGTAGGCTTGGCAGCTGTGGGCCGAGCTGGAGGCTTCTTCTGACTCTCTCTGAGGACGACAAAAACAACAGGAACATCAGGGGTTAAATACAAGTTCAGGGCTGCAGCTATCGATTCTTTTATTAAACGAGTATTCTATCGATTATTCTGGTGATTAATGAAGTGACTGGATAAGAGATACTGCGTGTTTTCATTACATTACTTCAGCTTTATTTAAGGACAACAGTAATATAACAGAATAAGAAAAGTCTCTGAAATAAGAGAAATGAGAAACATTTATTTCCTTTTTGAAAATCACAACTGTAAATCTCACTCGATAATAAAACTGAGGATGAGTCATGTGACTGACGCCAGCGCCACACTGAGACATGTAGACAACAGAGTTGCCATCTGTCCTGTATAAAAAGGGGTCGTCCCATATTGACTCAACACAAGACGCAGTTTGTCCCGTGTTTCTGTGCACACAGTACGGAGTTTCACCAGACATGGTGGAGAATGTCACATAATGACAGGTCTGTCACTCAGCATCATCGTTGCCATGGTTACGGAGACTCTGCTCCCTGACCCACCAGCTAAAGTTATCTGAAGGTCTCTTTATGCCCGTATGTCAAACTTATGGAGCTTATGGATTCATAAAGCCTCACGTGCACCAATGTCTCAGTCTTTACTCTCACACAGTGAGACACAAACTGATGCAGTACCACCCTTTAATCAGTTTGCATATTGACATCTGTGCCCGCTCCACCGCTCATGAGACCTGTTGAGTAAAAATACTGCAGAGAAGGAGAAGTGCAGTTTTACAGACTGTCTCACAGCGGCCTGGTTCTCTGACAGATTATGCTCGAGCATCACGCACAGCTGTGGCTGTTAATAGCGCCAGTGCCACTAATTCATCACACTTAGGCCTCCCTGCAAACCATCATCGTGGTGATATTTCAGTCTTCATTATAAAGCGTGGATTATTGACGATTAACTTACAACTCTACAGCAGAAGTGAAGTTGTGTAACAGAAATAAACATCCAGGTGAAACACAGCACACTGTGTAGTTGTACTGGACTTAACGAAGCCTCGAAGCTTTTTAGTAATCAAATTATTCACGTTACTCGAGGAATCTTTTAAACCCTAAACCAGTGTGTTTGCGTCTCTGCTGTGACGCTCCGTCTGTCAGTCACTGTGTTTGTATCCCTGATGTTCTGTGAAGGACCCATATGTGTGAATGTCTGACGAGTGAGGAGAGTAAACAGCTGCAGCAGGCACCTGCTGCGTGTGTGTGCATGCGTGCGTGTGTGTGTATTTACTCACGTGTGTATTTACTCACGTGTGGCTGTATGGATATAAACTCTTTATATAAAGTCATGGAGAAATATTACAGAAAAGTCATTCAAATTCAGCAGTACAGATGTGAGGGCAGCTGCTGGTCTGAGTCTTACTTCTCCAGGATCGGCCTCCTCTCCTCGGCCCTGCTCTGACACAGAGTCTTGGCTCTCTCCAGCAGACGCGACGCTTTGGCCTCCAAGTCGTCGTAGAACTCCTTCCCCTCCTGAGACTTCTTCATCAGGTCCTCATAGGCTTCGTACGAGCCCACCAGGCCCTGGACTGTGCTGTTCCACTGCTGTTCCGTCTGGCTCAGGCCCTTACGCACCGAGGCGTACTGGACGTTGGCCTCCGTCAGGGCCTTCAGGATGTTCTCTTGAGCTGCCAGGTTCTGGTCAATGTACACCTTCACCTGCTCATACTTCTTCAGCTGCTCTTCAAATATACGCTGCAAGGACACAGACAGTCAGTCAGAGGGATCACACTCACGCCAACCACGTATGACCACATCTACAAAGCTGACAGGAAACACCCAGTGTATGAAGACTGTTTCCTGAAGCTGCTGCAGTGTGAAAGCTCAGTATAGACCATTGTACCATCATGTTGAGTGTGGACCATCATGTTGAGTGTGGACCATCCTACTTTCATGTTCAGTGTGGACCATCATGTTGAGTGTGGACCATCATGTTGAGTGTGGACCATCATACCTTCATGTTCAGTGTGGACCATCATGTTGAGTGTGGACCATCATACCTTCATGTCCGCCCGCTCTGTGGTGACGAGGGTGGAGGTGATGTCGTCCTGCTGGATGAGGTCACGGAGCTGTTTTTCCAAAGAGGCTCTCTGTTCCCTCATTTCCTGAACCTTCCCCAGGATCCGCTTCATACACTGCAGCCCTGCTACCTCCTCTGAGCACGCACACACACACACACACACACACACACACACACACACACACACACACACACACACACACAGGGATGGTAACATGAGACAGACTTGTCGCTGCACTTCATTATCAATAAAAACCTGTCAGACTCGTCTGTCTAACATGACCCCCCAGTGTGAACGCCATCTGACTGACATATACAGGGTCACACAAGGCTTCACCTTCGCTGAGCTGGGGGCGGGGCAGGGCCTCCTTCAGACTGTCCAGCGGCCCCCCCAGCAGACGCAGGTTGCTGATGTGCAGGTTCATGGCCCGGTGGAGCTCCGTGTTGGTGAAGCTGGCCTTCTCGTGGGCCTCCATGTATTTCTCCAGGTCCCTACGGACCTCAGCCAGAGCCTGGGCCTGAGCTGCTGGGTGCACCTCGCCTGCAGCGGGGCCGCCAACCTCCTGAAGGGCCCGCTGGCCGGCCTCATCTGCCTCCAGGACATCTCTGATCTCCTTCAGTGAAGATTCCACATCAGTGAAGACACCAGAGAGTCCTGCAGAGGAGACACAGGCAGGATTCACACGGACAGCACTGAGAAGAAGTTCTGTCTTTACTGTGTGGGAAACAAATGTGCATGAGCAGGCACGTGCATGAGGGCACCTGCTGACACAAGTCAAAGCAATAAAAGTATTTTTGGAAATTATGTCCAATGAAACAATTCAATAAGCTGTGTGTGAGTGTGTGTGTGTGTGTGTACGTCGCAGTGTCTCTTCTACAGTTGCATTTTCTGAGAACTTTAAACATGGTTACCATGGAGACATTGTTTTATAATTAATCGTTAGCGTGTTTTATCCTCAGACGGCTGTTTGTTCATTTCAGCTCATTAAAGACAGTTACATCAAACATCACCACTTCTTAACTTTAACAGTCATAGTATCATGTGTGTGTGTTTGTGTGTGTGCGCACTGACCCTGCATGGACTGGATGAGGCTCTTGACGGTGTCTGGTCGGACGCTAAGAGCAGCACACTTCTCCATCAGGACCGGAGGGATGTGACTGTACAAGTCGAGGTTATCAACTGACTCTGGCTCCAAACCCAGAGAGTCCATGAACTGCCTGCAGGACCACACACACACACACACACACACACACACACACACACACACACACACACACACACACACACACACACACACACACACAAGGTCCAGTTTAAAAAGCAAATCTGTTTCTCTCAATACGTCACTAAAGTTTCAGCATCAAGTTCAGAGTCCAGAAAACTGATCTGATCACATCAAGATAATACAGGTTATTAATTCTGTGTGTGTGTGTGTGTGTGTGTTTTACAGAGAGTGAGGTCTGTCATTCAGTCTGACAGTTTATTAATGTTATAATTTCATCATCACTTTTTCCATCGTCATCTTTGTAAAGTCACAGGTCCAGTGTGTGAGCAGCACTGAGTTCACCTTACAGACAGACAGACAGACAGACAGACAGACAGACTCTCCTGAGACCCTCACAGATTTCCTGATGATCAGTAACAGTCTAGCTCATTATAATTTAAACATTGAGACGAGAGCTGTCACAGACTTCAGTTTTCCAGAGGTGCTTCTGAACACACCGTCCCTCTGGTGTACTCACTCCAGTGTTTCGTTCTTGCTCTCGATCTTGACCATGATGTCTCTCAGCAGCTTGGCCTTTTCCTCACTGCACAGACAGAACAATCATCAGCTCTGATGGTGGATGGAAAAACTGTGCGTCCTCTGATGGAGGTGTCTCACCTGTACAACGAGGACGCTTCATGTGCAGCCATCGGCACCAGCTTGGCAAACAAGTCGGGTCCAGTAACGGTGGGGTCAGTGGGGTTAACTGGGAGAGCCTTCACCAGTGGGGCACCTAGGGGGACACGGAGTCACAGAGAGACAGAGACAGACAGACAGAGACACAGAGAGACAGACAGAGAGACAGACAGAGACAGACAAACAGAGACACAGAGAGACAGACAGAGAGACAGTGAGAGAGACAGACAGACAGACAGAGACACAGAGAGACAGAGACAGACAGACAGACAGACAGAGACACAGAGACAGACAGACAGACAGACAGAGACACAGAGAGAGAGAGACAGAGAGAGAGACAAACAGACAGAGACACAGAGAGACAGAGACAGACAGACAGCGACAGAGACAGACAGAGAGACAGAGACAGACAGACAGACAGAGACACAGAGAGAGAGACAGAGAGAGACAGAGACAGACAGACAGAGACACAGAGAGAGAGAGACGGAGAGAGACAGACAGACCTATGACTGCAGTTAGAAACAACATGATCCATTTGACAGTTTAAATGGTGAAACCTGCTGAGTCACACGCACGCACGCATGCACGCACGCACGCACGCACACACACACGCACACACACACACACACACACACACACACACACACACACACACACACACACACACACACCTTTCACTGAGGCCAGAGTCTCCAGAGAAGGAACCGTCTCATGATAGATGAAGTCATTGTCCTTTTTGGCTGAATTAAACCTGCAGGTCAAAGGTCACACGTCAGAGGTCACGGTGAACACTTTAACACTCTGATCAGCTGTGACTCTACATGACAAACTGTGTCACTCACTTTCCTCCGATCACGTCCATGGTGAATCTCAAGGCCTCCTGCACACTGTCAGGCTGACCCTGTCGGACCGAGACAAGATGGAGGACACTTCAGTTCAGGAGGGAAACACTGAGAGGACATGTTACAGAGACACTGAGGGCCTGTGTGGTCCTAAAATGATCCAGTCAGTGAACACAGGTCCTAAAATGATTCAGTCAGTGGACACAGGTCCTAAAATGATCCAGTCAGTGGACACAGGTCCTAAATGATGCAGTCTGTGGACACAGGTCCTAAAATGATACAGTCAGTGGACACAGGTCCTAAAATGATACAGTCAGTGGACACAGGTCCTAAATGATACAGTCTGTGGACACAGGTCCTAAAATGATCCAGTCAGTGGACACAGGTCCTAAAATGATGCAGTCTGTGGACACAGGTCTTAAAATTATGCAGTCTGTGGACACAGGTCCTAAAATGATCCAGTCAGTGGACACAGGTCCTAAAATGATGCAGTCTGTGGACACAGGTCCTAAAATGATACAGTCAGTGGACACAGGTCCTAAATGATACAGTCAGTGGACACAGGTCCTAAATGATGCAGTCTGTGGACACAGGTCCTAAAATTATGCAGTCAGTGGACACAGGTCCTAAAATGATACAGTCTGTGGACACAGGTCCTAAAATGATGCAGTCAGTGGACACAGGTCCTAAATAATGCAGTCAGTGGACACAGGTCCTAAAATGATCCAGTCTGTGGACACAGGGCCTAAAATGATCCAGTCAGTGGACACAGGTCCTAAATAATGCAGTCAGTGGACACAGGGCCTAAAATGATCCAGTCAGTGGACACAGGTCCTAAATGATACAGTCAGTGGACACAGGTCCTAAATGATACAGTCAGTGGACACAGGTCCTAAAATGATACAGTCAGTGGACACAGGTCCTAAAATGATACAGTCAGTGGACACAGGTCCTAAATGATGCAGTCAGTTGACACAGGTCCTAAAATGATCCAGTCAGTGGACACAGGTCCTAAAATGATCCAGTCAGTGGACACAGGGCCTAAAATGATCTAGTCAGTGGACACAGGTCCTCTCGCTCTCTCTCTCTCCCTCTCTCTCTTGTATCCTATTACTGTATCTATTTTACTCGGCCATTCTGGATGTCACTAACTCGGTTTCTTCTCCGGAGCCTTTGTGCTCCACTGTCTCTCAGGTTAACTCGTATTGCAGCGGTGCCTGGATAGTGTGACGTGTGTGGTTGTGCTGCTGCCGTGGTCCTGCCAGATGCCTGCTGCTGCTGCTGCCATCATTAATCATTAGTCATACTTCTACTGCTATTATAGACATATGATATTATCATACATGTAGACTGCCTGATACTAATATATACTTTCAACATATTGTACCACAGTAGCCAGAACTATAACGACAGTATTATTACTTTCATGAATGTTGTTGTAAGCTACTGTCATTACCGAGGATGTCATACAGATTACTGTATTGTGTCATACAGATTACTGTTAATTTGTTATGCTGATCTGTTCTGTACGACATCTACTGCACGTCTGTCCGTCCTGGAAGAGGGATCCCTCCTCAGTTGCTCTTCCTGAGGTTTCTACCATTTTTTTCCCCCGGTAAAGGGGTTTTTTTGGGGAGTTTTTCCTTATCCGCTGTGAGGGTCTAAAGGACAGAGGGATGTCGTATGCTGTAAAGCCCTGTGAGGCAAATTGTATTTGTGATATTGGGCTTTATAAATAAAATTGATTGATTGATTGATTGAAAATGATCCAGTCTGTGGACAAAGGTCCTAAAATGATCCAGTCAGTGAACACAGGTCCTAAATGATACAGTCAGTGGACACAGGTCCTAAAATGATCCAGTCAGTGGACACAGGTCCTAAATGATGCAGTCAGTGGACACAGGTCCTAAATGATGCAGTCAGTGGACACAGGTCCTAAAATGATGCAGTCAGTGGACACAGGTCCTAAAATGATCCAGTCAGTGGACACAGGGCCTAAAATGATCCAGTCAGTGAACACAGGTCCTAAATGATACAGTCAGTGGACACAGGTCCTAAATGATGCAGTCAGTGGACACAGGGCCTAAAATGATGCAGTCAGTCAGGTGTTGCTGGGTGTTACTCTGTCCTACCTTGGCCAGCTTTATTGCTTCAGTGAGTTTGTCCAAGGAGCTCTGCAGGTACGCCAGCTATTGGAAACACAACAAGCATCATTCATCGACAGGAAGAGAAAACCAGGAGACATTTATCAGGAACAGCTTCTATCACTGCAATACGGACATTACATTAACAAGTGTGTGAGGTCACTGTGACATCACTGAATCTGTTGCAGCTTTTTCCAAAAAATGGAGTCAAGAACAAAAAACTGTGGTGAGTCAGACTGTTGAACAGGGTCAGAGGCTGCTGCTGGCCTCTGACCCTGTTTACTAACAGCTGTTAATGAGGCAGGAAGTTGCACACATTACAGCCCTGACACACCAAGCCGTCAGTCAGCTGGTGGTTAATGTTGGACCATCGCTGAGCGTCTGTGGCCCTCCTTGCCCCCGGTGTGTCCTGCACTGTCGGCCCTCGTTGTCTTTTTTCAGCCTGATTCAGCGTCAGATTGTTCCATAAGGTCAGATTATTTCTCAGCAGGTGTGTTCAGGTGAATCTGTTTGGCGACATGAGGCAACGCAGCACTTGGGCACTGTACGGTGTGTTACGTGTTGAAAGGAAAGGTTGATCCTGTGTTTACTGATTTAAGCCACAGATGTCAGAAGTCCGACAGTGAACTTTGGTCGTACCCGCTCTCCGTACTTCTGCTGCTCCTCGGCCTGTTTTCCCATGTGAAGCTGTGGGGAGACGAAACTGAACTGTGATCAGAAGCTGACACACACAGACACGTTCAGACATGTTCATGAGTTCCCACACACACAAACTTCCTGTCGACACACTCACATGTGCGATAGAAGCAAAGTAGTAGATCTTCATCTGAACCAGTTTCTTCCAGTCTTTCTGAATCTTTCCCAGCATGGATGCCGTCTCCGAGTTCTCCAGAGCCCTGCACGCCTCCTTATAATAATCCACCACCTGCAGCACCGCAGACACACATACCAACACGTTAATGACTCATCAAGACCATTTCCATAAACAGGACTCATATGTCAGAGGTCGACCTGAGCGCTGATCCGAGCAACCAGGAAACTCTTCCTGTTGTCCAACATGGACTTCTCCAGAAGACACTCCTGAGCCTGTCCCTGGGAGACAGACAGACACAGGTCCATGAGACACTGTTGTTGTAGTTTGTTTGTTTGTCTGTGTGTGTGTGTGTGGTGTGTGTGTGTGTGTCTGTGTGTGTGTGAGTGTGTGTGAGAGTGTGTGTGAGAGAGTGTGTGAGAGAGAGTGTGAGAGAGTGTGTGAGAGAGAGTGTGAGAGAGAGAGAGAGAGAAAGAGAGATAGAGAGACCTACCAGCATCAGGTTGATGTTGAGGTTGAGGATCTGGTGGCTCATGTCCACGCTGAAGTTGTGACTGAAATGATCTCTCAGGTAGGAAAACGCTCCTGCTGAGCACTGGAAGTGTGTACAGGACACCTTCATGCCCTGGAAAGACAGCAGACAGTCAGCAGGACTCTGTGTGTGTGTGTGTGTGTGTGTGTGTGTGTGTGTGTGTGTGTGTGTGTGTGTGTGTGCTTGTGTGTTACCTCCTCAGACACTCTGTTATCCATGGCTCCCAACATGGAGTGCAGAGCTCCTGCAGAGAGTCCACACAGTTATCTGATGTTACAGTGACATAAAGATCTGGCGTCTTCAGACTCTCAGATATCAATTGAGGACGTTGTCCTCTGGATCCACACAGAGGAATCTGATGGACACTTTCTGAGGCTTGACTGATCAATCATGAATAATAAACTGATCAGCAGATTGATCATGAGAGGACCAAACGGCCAGCAGCCCTGAGTGTCAGAGTTCAGTCAGTGATTCATCTGATTCATTCAACACAAACACTCCTCCAGACGTGTTTCATTTACAAGCAATCACAGACTTACAGAGACATATGTCAGTAATCAGCTGTTTGTCACCACAAACTAATTGAGTTTAAGATTTTAAAATGTTACTGACAATCTGAGGATGAGCTGATGCAACACATTCTTTAAAAAGGTTTAATTGGTTGATCAAAAGATAATTAAATTTTAAAAAATGCCCTGTTATTGATGATGAGCAGAGTAGACGCTGAAATCAATCTGCCCAATCAAAGAATTAAGTCTCTGTGACGACGTGGTGTCATCATGAATTATGTAAAGGACATCTCTGTTGAATGAACTGTGAGTCATACTGTTTGAGAACACAGGCCTACCTGGGCACGAGCTGCTCCACATCATGATAGTTGATTTATTTGCTCCCATGTGTTTCACTTTAGTACTTCATGTATTTGATATTAACGGAAAAAATCTATGTGTTGTGATTACTTCATTTGTGGCGTTCTAACATTATTGTGTTACTGAGCTAGTTCGGGAAATGTGAGCACATCTTTAATGAAATCAACAACAAAAACCTCTGCACCATCTCACCTGTAGCCTTTAATCAACTCATATACTATATATACTACTATACTATATTGGCGAATATTGCTCCATTTTCTTTGTTTAACAAACTCTAAACTCCTAAAGCCTCAGTGTGTCACATTTAAATCCAATCTAATGTTTGTGTTAGTGGTCCACGCTTTTGTTACCTCAAGGCTGGATTACTGTAACTCTATTATCAGGTAGCTCTAGTAAGTCCTTAAAAACTCTCCAGCTAATTCAGAACGCAGCAGCACGTGTACTAACAGGAACTAAGAAACGAGATCATATTTCTCCTGTTTTAGCTTCTCTGCACTGGCTCCCTGTAAAATCCAGAATTGAATTTAAAATCCTACTGTTAACTTATAAAGCTCTGAATGGTCAAGTTCTCTCTGTCTGTCTCATTGTGTCATATGGATTACTGTTAATTTATCATGTTGATCTGTTCTGTACGACATCTATTGCACGTCTGTCCGTCCTGGAAGAGGGATCCCTCCTCAGTTGCTCTTCCTGAGCTTTCTACCGTTTTTTTCCCCGGTAAAGGGTATTTTGGGGAGTTTTTCCTGATCAGCTGTGAAGGTCTAAAGGACAGAGGGATGTCGTATGCTGTAAAGCCCTGTGAGGCAAACTGTGATTTGTCATATTAGGCTTTATAAATAAAATTGATTGACTGATTGAGTGGTAGGGGATAAAACGACAACATATTGTCTCTCGATAAAAACTTATGCGCCGTCGATAGAAAAAATGTTCGATATAACGTTCAATAATGTTACTGTATTCCATCCATTCATCTTCTAACCGCTTCATCCTCTTGGGGGTCGCGGGGGGCTGGAGCCTATCCCAGCTGACATTGGGCGAGACTCCATTCACATTCGCTCACATTGACACCTATGGACAATTTAGAGTTATCAATTACCCTAATCCCCAATCTGCATGTCACTGGACTGTGGGAGGAAGCCAGAGTGCCCGGAATGAACCCACGCTGACACAGGAAGAACATGCAAACTCCGCACAGAGGGTTCCCACACCCGGGATCGAACCGGGAACACTCTTACTGTTAGGCGACAGTGCTAACCACCACACCAACGTGCCGCCCTGTTACTGTCTTCTGTTGGGGAAAAAAACACGAGGAAAGCCGCGCAAGTTACCCACGGAGTCGGGCTGTGCAAGGTTGGCTGCATGAACACACTCACTTGCTCACTGGTAGCCTAGCAACGGTGTCACACAAACAGCTAAAAATGTCAATTTTGGTTGCGCCATCCTCGTGTGTGAACAAAAGCAGGGTTGTCAGGTCCGCTTATAAGCTGCGACTTTGGGCTTGTTTTTTGTAAAGTCGCTTACAAATATTAAAGTCCGTGGAAAGTGAATTCAATGATTTGCTTCTAAACACCTTATACATGTTTGAAAATTGTTACAGAAAACATGTGAAAAGTTTGGGTATTGTGCATTACCGATTTGTGGAGTTATAGCCTTAAACTGTTTGTCATCCTCTCAATTTTTTTAATTTTCTGATCCTGAAAAAAAGGGATAAGCCGTGACGTCGAGCCGTATCCCGGGTGACCTTGGCCCCTCCCCTTCTATATAAAGCCGAATGCACCCTGTTGTCATTGGATATAGGGGGCGGGGTTTCGCGCATTCCGCGGGCACGCCCACAGCGTTTGGGAGCAGAGACAGAGGCTGATTTTTACACAACTTTGAAGCCTAATTTCATATATTTGCCGATTTTTTTAATTGTTCAAATTTGACAGGGTAGCTTACAACACCTTTTTCTGTGGTACGTCAAACTCAGATGACATATTTATTCTCACTTTACACGGACTTTAAGAACATACAATATTGGTTGCAGTTTTTTGGGCTTGTCTCTAAAGTGGAGTTGTTTATTTGGGCTTGCTCTCTAAATGTTGCCTTTCTCTATATATATATCCATCTAATAAGTTATCTAAACGCATGATAGTATGTCGGATTGCAAGATTTTTCAGTCAATGAGACTTTTCACATTGAAATTATGCGATTCCTGGAGGTTCACCAACAAGTGGGCGAAATATGGAAAGAATACAATAAAGATTTGTAGAAAGAGAGAGG